>PVJA010002415.1:80706-107578 GCA_004027025.1 Myocastor coypus | reverse complement strand
TCTTCTTCTTCTTCTTCTTCTTCTTCTTCTTCTTCTTCTTCTTCTTCTTCTTCTTCTTCTTCTTCTTCTTCTTCTTCTTCTTCCTCTTCCTCTTCCTCTTCCTCTTCTTCTTCTTCCTCTTCCTCTTCCTCTTCTCCTTCTCCATCTCCTCCTCTTCCTCCTCCTTTTCCTCTTCTTCCTTCTCTTCCTCCAAGCAAAGAGGAACACCTTCCAGCTGAGGTCATGGGTAAAGGAAGAGACCCTGCAACAACGAAATACAGGATCTCACTGTGCAGCTCAGATTCATGGAGATTCTCCTCCTTTCAGCCTCCCCAGTGCTAGGATTACAGATGTGTGCCACTACTCCTGGACTCTGGCCTGCTCAGCCCACCTTGTGGGAGGGGCTGGTGTGGCATGTGGCACTGGAGACTGATCTTTAGTCCCTGAGCTTGCCTAATCAGGCACTTTAGCCTGCTAAGCTATCTTGCCTGCCCTGCTGTTTTTTAATTGATTAGGTCTGTGGTATCTTGTTTTGGCAGCTTGAGCTGACTAACACAGTGGCCAAGCCCTGCCTGAAGTATTTCTCATTATTACAGAAGTTTATTTTAAAAACATTAACCCAATACTTATCCTTATGATACAGTTGCCAGTAGTAGGGGTATAACTAGGAAAGGGAACCGACAACCAACCTGTTTTTACTGAGCACCTACACAGGGCTGACTCTTAACACACAGCCTGGAAGGCCATAGGCCCTTCCCACTCTCTCCTTGAATTCTAATGTGGACTGAGGTTCCCGGATGGGCATAGAATGTTACTCACTCCCAGCCTTTAAGTTTGTCATGGCACAAAACTGACTTTTAAAATCTTTCTTGGAGATTCTAGCAGAAAGAACAACTTTACCCATGACCTTAGCTGGAAGGTGTTCCTCCTTGCTTGAAGAAGTTATTCCTTTCTGCATTCATTGTCTTTAGCTCTCTGCAAGGTATCAGATGTCATGGTCTGAGTGTCACACCATCTTGACATTGTACTCACCAAGGATTGTACCAGAAGACTCGGCCTATGCCTGCAGGGTTTTCCATTAAAGCACAACCAGAAGATAAGCTAGACTACAGTTCAGTATCTTATACCCTTATGCATGTGCATGTGTGTGGGTGTGTGCAGAGTGGGCATTGTGCTATACAACCCCCACTTGTTGCAAGGCCCTCATGTTTATCAGCAGGTGCTTTTCATACTTTGCATGACCATTTTTAAACACAAAGCTGAAGGAAGCTCTTGAAATATCTTCATTGTTAACATCACATCTCTGTTCTGTAAGTCCTAAAGTTAAAACAACCAAAGGGTGGCAAGCAGCAATACTAAGGTGTTTCTATTTTTTACCGTATAGCATTCATAGATTCTGGAGATGACCCATGAAGCTGTACATAAAAGCCAGGCAATTTCGCTGTGAAATAGTCTCTACACACTGCAGAAGGTGCGATGTTAGATTCATTTAATGGATTGGCACAGCTTTTCCTTGGGGATACTCAGGGTTTATCCCCCCCCCTTCTCTGAATCAAAAGTTGATAATGCAGAAATATTGCACAAATATCATGACCACAGCATCTTTCCTTTTTATCCCACAGCAGTTGTAGTTGGAAGAACAACTTTTTTCAGAAAATTGTGTAGACTGCACAGAAATGGTGCAGACCTTTCGGAGTCTCTAAATTACCTAATGGAACAAGCAAGCTTTATGCTTTTAAAATGAGCTGTGTAGGTTTTTTTTTTATATTATTATTATTTTCTTTGACGCCTCTGGGACAAAATTTTCCAGCTCGTAATACTTCGTATTGAGCATGAAATTGACTGCAGTTCTTCCTGCCTTGTATTTTCAAAGCCCCCAGTGTAGGAAAAATGGATTTTTTTTTAACAAGTCCCAAATCCAAGAATTATACCAGTGTTACCTTTGTTTCCCATGGAGCCCTAAAAAGAAATCATACGTCAACATGGCCTCTGCTGTGTTGCTACCTCCTGCCAAGCTGTGGGCCTTCTAACAGCAACAGGAAGTTCCCAAGGCGATGGTGGGGAAGCAAGTGACAAATGGTGACTGGGAAGAGAGCGGAGCAGACCAAGAGTGAAATCTCTCTTTAACAGGAGATTTAAGAAGTCTCACGGACCATCCTGTATGAACCAACTCAATACAATTTTGAGATGGACATTCAGGATAATTTTATCATTTTTCTAACCTATAAGGAGTTGAAATGTTAGTTATGAGTGAAAATACATCAAATGGAATCAACTAAATATGAATTATAATAAATGAACGTCTTGATATAGTCGGCCATAGACATCGGTCAAGGTACATTAAGTTGGGAACGTAGATCTCTCGTAGTACACGGAGGGCAGACGGCAAAAATTCCCCTCCTACATACCTCAAAGCATTCTCTCTATTGCCTGCCACACATGCACCCACATGGAGCTACCAAAACATGCTGCCTTCAGAGAGAAAGAGGCCATGAGTTCTTCCTTAGGCTTTCTACTTTGCGCATCTTAAGCTAGAAGATCTAGCCATGCTTCTCAGATTGTGGGAGAGCCATAAACCTAAAAATAAACATTGAATTTCACTCATATCAGGGGTGGAAACCAGTAGGGATGAGATTAAAATGGGAACTGAGGCTTGGCCCCATGGCACATGCCTGTAATCCCAGTACTCAGGAGGATCAGTGTGAGTTCAAAGCCAGCCTGGGCTACAAAAGTGAGCTCAAGGCCAGCCTGGACTGCATAGTGACATCCCGTCTCACAAAAGAAGAAAGAAAGAAAGAAAGAAAGACAGACAGACAGAAAGAAAGAAAGAAAGAAAAATGTGGTGGGGAGCTGAATGATGAGACAGACATCGAGAAGAGAAAATGAATTTTCACCCTGTGAAGGAAAGGAGCTCTGGTGAGCTCTGAGTTTATTCTGGAACTCTGCAAAACTAAGGCACCACCTCACTGTGCTGTACGTCAAGGCCTACAGAACCCAACCCTCCGCGCTGGCATGACAGTGCGATAGCAGAAGAGTGAGGCAATTTCTGGTTGCCAAAAGGAACCGGTGATGCAGATCTACCTGTCAGTACGATCATGCGAACACCTTGAGCAGGGACCTGCAGTCTGCCATACACAGCAGTCACGCGGACCGTCATCCAGCAGTCAGTAGTAGAGGGACTTCTGGAGATGTCCCTCTGTGGATTCATACCACAGACATGTCCAGAGGTGACTGTCCAGCATATGCAGGCCAGGAAGCTCTGGAGACAAGCCAAATGGACTCTGTAGGGCCAGCATTCCTAGGGTTGATGACCTAGAGCTGGTGTAAGAACTTTGCAGAAGGTCACTTAGGAATCTGAACTGAGGGTAGTGTCATAGGTGGTCACCCAGCAATCTTCAGTGTAGACATTCTGGAAATGGTTGCCTGGGAATTTGTAGTAGAGCTCATCATTTGGGACTCTGCCATCTAGGCACTTCTGGAGATGGTCTTCTGGGAAGGAACAGCACAGCAGCTCTCGTCATACAGAAATCTGCCATTCTGTCTGCTCTGGAGGCTTAGCGGGGACTTGGGTGTCCAGGCACATCACACATAAGTGCTGCACCCATGCTTCCCGTGATGGCCACCCAGGAAGCAGCAATGTAGGTGGTTCCAGAGATGGGTATCCAGGCAGGCCTCAGCAGTCAGGACCCCGGGAGATGGGTACCTGCTGCTGTGCATCCCTGCACCTCTGGGGATGGGCACTGGCACTGTGTAGCCCTGGCACTTCTAGAGGTGGTGTTGCAGGAATCTACAACTCAGACACCTCCAAAGATGGTCACCCCAGAAGTGGCAGCTCCCTGTGATTGGGGATCATTACAAGGAAGCTGCCACTGAGGCACTTGTAGAGGTGGCCATGCCCTGAACAGAGGCCCAGGGGCCTCTGCTGCTGGCCAGGTGTCATCGGATCAATGAATCTTATACATGGCAGAGGGTAGCTGGTATGTGGGGCATACATCATACTCAGGGACTTGAAAAAAATCTTTTCATGTTTTTTTTTTCCTAAGAGCTATAAGCCACTGAGTTCTGAAAACATTTTTTTTTTTTTACTTAAACCACATTAAATTAAGGATTAAATATGATTGTTGAAAAAAAATAAGTCCAGTGTTACAAATGTAATTTAGAATTCATACTGTTAGCTTGATGGAGTAGTTGCCCCCTTGGTTTTATTTTTTTGTTTGTTTGTTTGTTTGTTTTTTAGGTTACTTCAATTTTAATCAAGAAAGGGAAAGGGAATAAGTGGTCTTCTTTAATTTTTAATTTCCTATTTTTATAGCAAAAAAAAGAGACCTCTTTTCCAATTCTCCAATTCTCCCCTGTGCTCTCTCAGTGAATTATTTCTTGTGCCCTGAGGTCAGAGCTCGTGAGCAAGGGCTGGGTTCTGGGACTAGACTGTAATTAGAAGAAATGCAGACCCGAGGGTGAGCCGTGAGGGTGTGTGCAACTGGGGAGGGGGCGGGACCCTCGAAAACGGGAGGGTCCGAAGTTAGCTGGTGCATGAGAAGATTAACGAGCTCAAATATCTAAATTAACCAGTTAAAAATATTGATTTGTACTTTTACTTGAAATGCAGATCAAAACTGACATATATATATATATATATGTGTGTGTGTGTGTGTGTGTGTGTGTGTGTGTGTGTGTGTGTGTGTATAACACAAGCTATTGCAGTTATATGTACATAGAACTGCATATGCAAATATAAATAGGCATATATTTACATGTGTATGTAAGACTCATAGACCAGAGGAAGCTCTGCGTTGGTCTTTGCCTTTGTTTTAATTTCTCTCTCTCTTTCTCCACACCACACACGGCAGGACTCTTCAAACCAACATACTGAATGAAAAACAACGGGAAGAAATATAACTGTGTCCGTCATCGTCACTTGGCTCTGGCTGCTGCACTCTCCTTTTAAAGGTGATTTCCAAGTCCCTTCTGTTCTGGACGGAGAATGGAACAAGGCAAGTATAACTGTGGCCGACGTTTCCCATTTATTAAAGGTAAGGAAAGACCCAAAAGGGACGTATAAAACAGACGCTACAGAACAAATTTGGGTATGGTAAGGAGAGCAAGAAAATAAAAACAGAAACGCGCGCCCCACGGCCTAGGCTGGGCCCAGCTGCAGAGGCGCCAGAGCGAGCTGTTTCTTCAAAACAATAAAAATTAGTAAAAAAAAAAATAGAAAAAGAAAATAATTAGAAACAGTACATAATTTCACTAAACAAAATATAGGAATTCTACAAAGGGTTGCTCTATTCTGTGTTGTTGTCTTCCAATTAATTCACATTACCAGACGTAAGCATGCAAAATTGGCCAAAAAAATTAAAAGGAACTCATTTCCTTGACTTTATCTTTCTTATAGCTCAGAAACACTCCATTATACTAAAAGCACCACCTCCTTTTATCCTTGGATGGACACACAGTTTCTTTCTGTATTTCCCACAATGGCTCATGTCCACGTTGCACTATGTTGGAATTGTCGCAAAAACTTTGCAGGCAAGGTTGTGAGCTGTTCTGAGGATGCGTTGCAGGACCTTGTCCCACCTCCTGGCCCAGCTAGTTTTAGCTACACTTGCTTTCTGCCTCCTGGCTAGTCTGCGTACCTGGAAAGCAGATACTTGGACGCCACAGAAGTAGTAACACAATGAGTTGGCTTGCTACAGTCAATCACTGGTGCAGATCAGATCTGTAGCAGTGAGATTGCCAACACAAAGGAAATGAATGCGCGATTTCGCCCAGCATTGCCACATTGTTCTTCTTATATGTTCTACTATTGTTTCTACCTGCAATCCAGGAAAAGAATTGCTCTCCCATCATGCACTGTCCTCATCTGAAGAAAATGAAGTTACACTTTGTTTTGTTTCTTTTGTTTTTGCAAATTTATTGGTAAAATTATTGTTATTATTGTTGTTATTAATTTTAGGGAAGGGTCTACAGGTATTCAGGGTCTCACTACTAGATCTGACTCCTACTGATCCACCTGTTTACAGCCTCCCAAGAACTAGGATTACAGGCACGTGCCACCGTGCCCATTCTCAATTACCATCTCAGCATGCCCCAGGGGTGGGGTCTTTTTTTTTTTTCAGGACTGGGGTTTGAACTCATGACCTTGCACTTGCCAGGCAGGCACTTATGCCACAGAGCTATTTCCCCAGTCCCCCCAAAATATTCTTAGTATGGCTTTAATTCAATTTTCTCTGTGATCCAGGCTGAATATTTTTATATCTCAAACCTACATAAAAATATACCTAATTTAGCTCTTTCAAATTCAATTTATCTGGTAGCAACATTACTAAAGCATAGCAACCTGTGTAATCAGGAGGGAGTGCCTCTGATGAGGCCTTGCCCGGGCCACCTGAACCTGCGCCTTTTTGTGGCAATATTTTAAGTCCAAGCATCCCACAGAAAGGAATGAGTTTTTCCTATAGATTTTAGAAATTATATTCTTTTCCCTCCAAGTTACGGCATCTTCACTTTCCTCCCAATTTATTGCTGTAGTTTCTTTCTTTCTTTCTTTCTTTTCTTTATTTCTTCTTTTTGTTTTTTTTTTCGAGACCAGGTTTCATTATGCAGTTCAGGCTGGCCTTGAGCTCACTTTTGTAGCAGCCCAGGCTGGTCTCGTACTCACACCAATCCTGCCTCAGCCTCCCAAGTGCTGGAATTACAGGTGTGTGCCACCACACCCGGTTGGTTGTAGTTTCTTAACTCAATAATAGAAACTTATTGAGTTGCTCCTCTAGACCTAAACAACACGGATCCCAAAGTAGTGAATCAAAATCTTTTTCTGAGTTCCTGGATCCAGCTATAAATTGCAAATTTTCCGGCTGTTTATAACTTCCAAGTCCTTATAAGGTTCTTTTCATCTCATGTGCGTTTTTTCCCCCCAAAATTTGCGTAATTGATATGAAGAAGATATCTGTACTTTCAAGTGGGCTTTGAATTTAAAAAAAAAAAAAAGCAAAATTGAAAAGAGATTTGTTTCCAACAGGACACACTCACCTGAGAAAAACAACCGTCTTAAGAAGGAGTTTTGCATTGCAGTCAGTGTGATTCCTTGTTCGAGACTCTAACATGCGAATGTCAGACAGTACAGAACAGTACAATTTACTGAACTTTATTTTCTTAAGCAAAACATAATTATTTTATTCAAAGAGACAAGCTATACTGAAATACTTTAGGATTATTAAGAAAATACCGTGTGGCATAAAGGGATGGCTGTCAACAGTCCTCACCTTGAATAAATCATGCAAAATGATCCATAAATGACAGAGAGGTTGTGGGGCAGCTGACAGTCAAGCCACACTAAACACACACACACATATCTATATATCTATATCTATATCTATATCTCTATCTATCTATCTATCTATCTATCTATCTATATGCAACACAGCTTGAGATGTGAATAGAGTTAGAGGAGACAGAAGAACAGTGACCTCAAGCACCAAGCGGTTGGTGACACTAGGATGTCACTAGGATGTTGCCAGTACCTTTAATATATATATATATATATATATATATATGTATATATATATGTATATATATTTCATAATACATATATATGTATATATAATAGATAATGTATCGGTAGATCGATCCCACAAATCAATTAGCGAATTCTATTTTCAACACTGCACTCTCAGTCCACCCGCTTTACTCCCCGCACCGCTTTCCCTGCAGTCCACGTCCACCATCCTACACCAGCTGCGGCCCTGTCGTTGCCCTCTCTACTTGCCAGTTTATCTCCACCCCCATCTTCAGCCCTGAGCCAACCACGCGTGCCATACCTAGAGCGGAGGTGGAGCATGCAGCTGGCTCCTGCCAGCCTGCCCCTTTGCACCCATCACACTGAGTTCCAATTCCCGTCACCAGCTGGGCGATCCCACCATCCTATCTAGCCCTGTGCTTCCGTTCCAGCCTAGCTTCCTCTTAACTTTCCTTCACCTTGCCAGAGACCTGTGTGACTCTACACCTCGGCCTAACCTTGGATTGTGGTTTGCTGTCATTTCCTGCAGAGTTCTGTTCACATTCTTCTATAGCAAGGCCTCCTGAGCCAAATGACAGCCCTGTTACCCTCTAGCTGCTTGACTGGATTTCTTTTCTGTACAGTATAACTTTAACACCTGGTATATTTTATACTCATTGTTTATTGTCTCTTTCCTCCTACAGGAACACAAGCCTCCAGCAGAGGAGGGGCTTTGTTTATTCACAGATCTACAAGGCTTAGGCTTGTGAACAAACAGTTATTACGGTGGCCTTGTCCCAGGGGATGAACGTGACATCAAGTGAAGAAGTAGGATATTGCTTTACTGACAGCTGTTTGTATGGTGGACACTCCTGTCAGCACCAGAAGTCTCTGCCCAGCACAGGCGCGGAGGTGAGGTGGGGGAGGATGGGGCAAGGGAGAAGCCAGGGCAGTGAGGGGAGATGTGTGGCCGCTCAGTGGACCAAAGCAGGAGAGTGGAAGCACTCTGAGTGGATCGAATGAGAAGAAAAGGAAGGAATAAAAACAACTCTTGGTGTATTTCTTTCACGTGAGCAGGTGAGCATAATGTGGAACTGTTGGTAGATGTGGATAAGGAAAGAATGGCAGGTGCGTTAATTGGGAAGAACTGGGTTGATAATGGAAAGGTCATTTCCTGCCACAATGCACATGCGTGTGCGCACACACACACACACACACACACACACACACACACTTGCTTGGAAAAGCACTATATTTCCTGCCCTTTTTTAAGACAAGGAATGCTCTTAACATTTGCTTTTCAATGGAGTTGAGGAAGAACGTGTTCCCAGGCAGAGGTGAGAGGAGACACAAGGGAGGGGAGGCAACGACCCCCTGACCCCTGCAGCTCTGCCAGTGAGGTACTTCCCGGAGGAGGAGGAGGAGGAGGAGGGGTAGGAGGAGGAGCAGGAGGAGGAGGAGCGCTTCAGTCCCGTGCTGCCCAGGACTGGGCTCCACGCCTCCTCTGGGCTCCTTCCCCCTTTGCCCCACAGAACTAAAGGTGCTGTCTGCACCCCAGTGTCACCAACTGCTGGGGGCCTGACGTCCTGCCTCCTCTGACTCTCTTTGCACCTCAAGCTGTGTGTGCTTCATTAAGCTTCCACGTTGGTCACCTGCGTGTGCAGCTGTCCCGTGCTGAGACCCTGAGTGTGATAAGAGAGCAGTGCTCCATGGAAGATGTGTGTGGAGAGGTGGATGTGAGTCTGGAGAGACAAGAAGCCTGGGGACAAGCTTAGTGAAAGTGTTCCTGGGAGCCTTAGGCATACCCACCAAGAATAGTCCGTTACCTTCTCTGCTCCCAAAATAATCATCGTCATGATCATCTTTGCCAACCAGCGCACACCTTGAGCAGTAAATAAAGAATCTTTCCTTGTTCTAGTTTGTTTCTGAGCTACTCTGTTCTCATGCATAAGGTGCCTGACTTCTGGATCTAAAGGTCTGTGATTCACCATCTTCGCTTGAGAGTCAGCCAAGCCTGGCCTCCTTGTGCTTCAGGTGGCTGCTTACTTTGATGAGGAACAATGCCTCCAAGGTGGCCAGACACCCACCTTCTGCAGGACTCCTCTCTCCTTGTTCTAAGACACATCCCCAGGGCAGGAGCTAACACGCCTCTCCCTTTCGGCCTTGTTTGCTATAAGAAATTTTAGATTCTTAGTCATAAATATGGCCGGCTAGTCTATAACCATAAAGAACTGTTCAGAAAGAAGCCAATACGAACATGAAATTTGTGCAACAAGAACACAAAATGAGCTCACTTAAGCCATTTGTTCTTAACTGCAGTGGCCATAATGTACCTCACCACTGAACAAACTCCATGATAAGCATTTGGCCATGGGGACAAGAAGCCAAATTGTACGGATCAGATTTGTACTATTTTTAGTTTTCACTGACACACATGGCCATAAACAGTTAATTGAATCCATAAATACTTCCTGTTAAGCTTTATTAGTTTTCTACACAAAATCTCAGGTTGTAATAACTCTGATGATAGCCTTCAATAAAAATAAAATTCTGCAAGCAGTTTATTTTCTTTTAAATTAACCTAGAATATGCTCTGAAAGAAAAAAAAAATAAGTAATTGGATAAAGGAGAAATCAGAATATGAAAAGATCAGTTCCTTTGTGAAAGGCCAATGTGACTGTGGAAATATTAAAATCCTTGTAGGAGATTTACAGAGAAGTCTGCCCTGGATTAGAACTTGATATCAAATAACTGAACTGAAGCCATACCATTTCTGTGCCATTTGTACTCAAGTTAATAGCATATGTTCCTGGAGGATTACAGCCAATGATTAAGGAAATTAGGTTTTGTTTGAATTTAATTTAGCTATATAAAGCTGCTACTATAATTTACAGCTTTGATATTTAATATTTAATAACCCAGATCTTAGAAGAATACTGGATATAGCAGTGTCATTATGCGTTGAAATATTATTCCCATAAGTCATCTATATTAGCTGGCTGATAAGGATGTTCGTCGACGAGTTGGACTCAACAGGAGTCCGCTGATAAAGCCCAAGCAGTTTCATGGCTTGCTGAGCTCTTGTGTGTCTCGGCCCCATTTCTCACACCTGTAACTTACTGAATCATAATTTATCTGGCGGTGAATTGTCCTAATAAAGAAGCATGGTAGCCGTGAGCCTGGTAGCCAGCTGGAGGAATGGCTCTTTCCTGCCGGTCTCTCATATTTGCTATGTGGGTTTTAGTCATTTAAAATCAAGAGAATTTTTCTGTAAATATTGGCTCCTCGGTATTTTTCTTTATCCGCTTTTGTGGCTTATTTTCCCCACACATCTCCTTGGCTTTCTTTCGTTTTTCTGAGGTTCTGTTGCTATGGTTCCAGTTTTTCTTCCCTAGATGTATCTGCATCTCTTCATAGACATTTAATGTTTCTTAGTATTTATTTCTAAATATGCTAAGGGTTTTTTTTTCCTCATCTCAGAATGTTAGTACTATTTAAACAGATTCTCTCTTTTAGTTCTTCTGACTTGAACTTTATGAACATTTCTTTTTCCATCCCTAAAACTAGTTGGGGCCTTCCCCGCACTCCGATGCTAGCAGGCTGTGTTCCTCTCTCCTGCTTCCACTTCCCAGTCTGGGATTCCTTCAGAGATAAGCCAAAACAGCCTTTCAGAGACTTGTAAGATGCAACATGTGACCTCAGAGATTTTAGACTTTGGACAGAGGATGTGCTCAACAATACTTACTTTAATACTAAAACTTTACTAATAGGGGCCCGGCGGGATGGCTCAGTGGTCTAAAGCGCCTGCTTGGGAAAGCTTGGGTGGCTGTAGGGACCGCAGTTTGATCCCCGGCACCACATGCTTCACCAGCCCTGCCCTCGGGACGGGCTGAGCTGGCCATAAAAATGAGTGAATAAACAAACAAAGGTTCTGAAACAAGAAAAAAAAAAATAAATAAAATTAAAAATTCTTAAAAAAATAAAACTTTACTAATAGTGATAGAATTTATAGGTGCATGAACATTAAAGATAAAGTACTAGAAATGTGTTTTAAGAAAATGTAGACATACATTAATACATTATGAAAAATAATTTTCTTTTAGGGTGAGTTTGTACCAAAGGACTGAGGAATTGGCCTTTTAAAAAATTGTTAATTTTAATAAGAAAAAATAACAATGAGATAGTTTCAAAACATGTTAGTAGGACAGCCACAATAATTAATACAATGCATATTGTTGTGTTCATAGTCGTTGTTCAGAGTACAGGATGCAGACATGATAACTTTTCTAAACACCATTAGTACAAATATTTATTCTCATTGAACTAAAAGAAAGTAGCTGTATACATAGTTCAGTAGTTGATAATACTAGTGGGTTACTGGCAGAACTGGCAATGTTGGAAGCTGTTGACTTGAGCCTTCTATAGTTCAGTCTAATAATCTGGCTTTACTTTTTATACCTTGTGGTTAAACTTTTCTGCCAGATACTTAAGACCAAGTTAAAGCAAGACCTACACAACAAAACATGTAACTTTTGTATCCTGCAAAATCAGTCAAATCCCCTCAGCATCTAATTTTAACCACGTACAGCATTTTGTAGAACTTTTGTCAGTGTGAGCCATCTGGATGAGTCATGTCCATTGCTTGAGCAATTTGCTCTCTGTGAAAGCCTGAGAGAATGTTTTCTCTCTAGGTGGCTCTCCTTAGGTACACTGTACATCATTGATCACTTTCCTCTGTGTTCCCATAATCTCCTTGAACAGAGAATTTGGGACACCGCTGAGTTATAAGATGTTATAGTAACAAAACATTGGGGCCCTAAGATTTAAAGACCCAATTCCAAAATGGGCATCTGAGATAAACACACGCTTCTCAGAGGAGGAAATACTAGAAGCTAATAAATACATGAAAAAAAAATGCAAACTTCTTGACATCATGGAAGGCTTAAAATCTCTTGTGGTTGTTTAAAATCCTAGCTTCCAAACTAGACAAGTAGTATGTTTATAATGGTGTAAAACAACAGAACCATAAAGCACATCTAGAACCAGATCAAGATATTCCAGACCTTGGAATAGAATTTTCTACTTCGAAGAAGAGAAATCCATTGAGTAGTTTAAAGCAGAAAGGTACTAAAATGATAAATTTTAATCCTGTGTATCTATGACAAGGGACAGGAGAGAGTTGACCCTATTCAAATACATCATGAAATAAACCAATAAGCACCTTAAAAACAAAAGAATAAACTGACTAAGGTGAGAAATAAGATTTGCTTCCAGTATTGTCTTAAATTACTCATGCATTAAGCATGGTAGGCTACTGAGAAGGGATGAGAATACACCAGTGCTTACCATTAAATAAAACACATGTGTTTAAAAGGCAATGCAGCTGGAATCAATATGACATAAGAACATAGCAGTGGGGATAAAAGAGATGTATTTATGCCTGGTGAGTAGTGAAATGCTTCGTTTTTCTTATGAGGCAGAGCCATCACTGAGTCTAGGAATCTGGGTCCAGTCTGGATAATATAGGTAGACCCAGTGTCTCAAAAACAAAGAAATGTGGTTTTGAAGCTACAAAGGGAGAGAAATATTGAGTAGCTAAGGAAAGGTATTCCTGAAAAAAGGTTTGATAGCCATAAGAAATAAAGCAATAAAACCATAGTATAATCCCAATGTATTATGTTAAATTTCATAAAACATTTTAAGCAGTCCAGTGGACATAAAGATTTCTAAGTTATTGGTACACAGAGGTCAGGAAATTTGAATGTGAGTTACTTTTAAGCCATTTTACTCGTTTCATGATCTTGAGTAATCTTTAAAATTTTCTCAGTCTTTCACCAGAGAAAACAGTGTTAATAGCATCTATATTCCACACTTTGTAGAGTTTTAAGAAGGCTTAAATGAAATAATGTTTTAAAACATAAGACCCTAGGACAATGTAAATTATCAATAAAGCAGCTTTTTCTTGATTTTCCATTTGTAAGGTTATTTCTATGCCATCATATTATTTATGAGCAGCTCTGGTTGTTAAGTGAAAATCGCTGTCCAATACATAGAAAAAAATCTAATTCTCATGCTGGTTCAAGCTCTAGCCCCTGGTGCATCATAAAATCAAATTTAATCTGTTATGCAAAGCTATCTTTTCTTATGCTTAAAATGGTAGCCGTCATAATGCGCTTTAGTTTCCTATTCTGTATAGTAGAGGAAAAAAATCAAGTGCTGGGTAAGTCAGTGGCTAGAGAAATCAGAGCTCTAGATTGTACCTGGTTCCACTATTTACTTAAAATATGCTGTGGTTCCCAGACTCTACAAATTCTCGTTATTTTCTTCTGAATTCGCTTGCATTTGTTACTTTTGGCTCCCAACATTAAGGATTGGGCTCAGTAGTTTTGCACTGATGTGATAGCTGTATTTTATCATTATTTACTTGCTTTTTGTTTTGAGATAGTTCTCACTAAATTGCCACACTACACAGGCATAGCACACTCAAGGAAAGCAGGCCCTCCATGTACTGAAGAGGTGACAGCTGATCAGTACAAGCAAATTATGACAATTCTAGTGCTGCCACACTCGGGGGCACCTGATGCAGAGTGAGAACACTGAGAGTCAAAAGGAATGTTCTGGATAGTTTGTTAGAAAAAATCTCATTCTACATAAGAGATCCACTCCCAAGGCTCACCTGACTTTCCTGTCTGTGGGGTACTTAACTTCAGAAGTTAGGATGTTCAACAATCCTGAAGGCCATTCAAGAGAATGCTAGAAGACAACTTCGGGCTAGTGCAGACAAGAGACCCAGGGCTTTCTCACTGTTAAACTGCTGAGCTAACATAGTTTAAGTTTTCCCATCTTCAGACAATTGCATGTGAGGCAAGCTATCAGCCGCATTACATAGGTTGTATGCTGTCTTTACCACCCACCTCCTGAGATGGTCTTTGGCCACCACTGATCATTCCCTGCATCCTGAAAATTTTTCCTCCTGAGTGCCTATAACCATACTTTTCCTACAGATGAAATGCTGGATCTGGGGAAGATAGCTAAGCCCCCTTTCTGTAAGCTAGCTCAATAAACTAAGGTATGGTTTGTGTCTAGATGCCCTGGACTCCAGAGCCTCATCCACTCACTCATGGGGCAGGTGTCTGGAGTTTTTGGTTGACTCATGGTCCAATGTTGGAATTATGGGTGTGAGCGCTACATGTGCCCTGGGGCAGGGAACTTGGATAAAATGTCAGGGAGGAAGAAGGCTTTCTCTTGCTGCTCCTTCCTTTTCTGCTCTTGCTGTTGGCTGTTTTCCACCACCATGAACTGCTGTCCTCTGCCCGGTGCCCTACCCTGCCCTACCCTGAAGCCAGTCAGGTATGGACTGAAGCCTTCACAGACTGTGAGCTAAATAAACCTCTCTTTCCTTAATTTTGTGTGTTGGGTATTTTGTCTCAGCAATGGGAGAAAATTAATCAAGGCATAGGGCATGGGGTTGTGGGCGGAGGATGAAGGCCTTCCACACCTGGTGGAGCGTTTTCACAATGAAGTCCCTGTCACCTAAGTAGAAACTCAAGTGTTACGACACCGGTGCTGTGTCCTTCTTCTCTCTTCCTTGCCTTACTTTCCTGTCGCAAAACTGATTTCCTTGCCCTTGGCATCACCTTCTAAGTCAACTCAGATATTCAAATCTTTCCCAGGCTTTGCTTTTCTTATAGCCCAAGCGAAACAAGTTGCAGCGGGAGGCACTCCGGCGCTCTCTGGAGCACAGCGCCGTCCAGCGTCGCTCTTCGTGTTGGCGACCGTGTTCCCTAGCTGCATTCCCCATTACCGCACCCACAGTGGTGCATGTGGGGGTCGAGCGTGAAGCGTGCCATCGCCACTAACAGGATGAGCCCTCTGCATCTCTTCATGTTAGCTACTGTAAGCACGAGTGACCATCTTGGGGCACAGCGTCACGCTCATTCCCTTCATTGGTGAGTGAATGAAGTCACTGCCTCATCGTCTTCACACCGAAGTTGCACTCCACAGTAACTGCGGTATGCTCCCTTGAAGTTGCAATCCAGAGTTCCTGGCCTGGGTCCCTGGAGTGTTTGTCCTTAGAACCTAGCTAGCAACTGTTCACGCAAGCCCCGCGGCTTCTCACAACTGCAAATTCCTCTGTAGTTGTTTTCTTGGCAGGACATCTCCTGGTGCTGCCCCAGCCTTCCCGCCTGGTAACAGGGTGCCGTGCCTCGGGTAGCTCTCTTCTGGGCTGGCTTTATCCTCCTTAATGTCCTGTAAGATCCCCTAAGATGTTATTGAAAGCCCCTTGCACCACAGGTATATTAGTACAGTACTTTATTAAGAGAAATTACATAGCTGAAGGAGACAAAGCATGCTTAGAGCTTAAACTATAAAAATACACATTTATAGGCATTTTCCTAACCATATCTGAAACTTAGTTTTTACAGTTCACAGCTACTCTAGGGACAAAATCTCTATAAATGTTTGGAGGGTCTACTATATTTTGTACCCTAATAAATTGGGCTAGCCCAGGCTTGGTAAACAAGATAAAGGTAAATAAACTATGCCTGCGTACAAAGACTCGATACATATTGAAAGAGGGGCATGAAATGCATTGTGGGGCCAGCCAAATAGCACAGCAGATTAAAGTGCCTGCAAGCAGGTACAGCAGCCTAGGGTTCAATCCCTGGACCTGTCGTGCCAGCCGGGAGTGCACTGAGACCGTGATTGAGACTGGGTGTGGTGGGGTGCACCTGTAATCCCAGCTCCTGGGGTGCTACAAACAGATGCATCCCTATGAGTCTGATCTGTTAGTGAGATCCTAAACACACTGTAGACTCTTCTCAAAACAAACAAAAAATAATTGTGGGAAATTAAAGTATGCTCAATTTCTGCAGTGGGAAGCCAAGAATACTAGCATTGAGTTCGATTTAGGCTGAATCTTTCTTGAAGGTGAGCACAGTCAGGGCTTCAGGGGAGGGCCAGAGGGAGAAGAGGGAGAATTACACTGAGGACAGAGCAGAGACACAGGAAAGCAGCACAACAGGGAATCGCGCGCTACCAGCGCCAAGCTGAAGCAGGGCCACCGAGCAACACTGCGGTGGAGCCCTTGAGCGTGCAGAGCGTTGCTTGCCATATTAACTGACTTGGCTTTTACTGTTGTGTGAGCCATAGTGAGGCAAGTGTTTGAGCGTAGGTAGTGGTAATTCTGGCAATGCTTGCCCGAGGGTCAGAGGGGGAGGGGCTTACGACAGGGGTGCGTGCTAAAACGTGAGGTCACGGAAACGCTGGGCAGTAGCAGTGAGAATGAGAGTCAGAGGAGGTTCAAGCACACATCACAGGCATTTTTAGTGTGTCCACAAAGGGAAAGCAAGCTATGAGAGGCGGAGAAAATCTGAAGGGAACATACGGAAGGAGCACTTTTGAAAGGTGAAGAGGATAAGTATATTGAGAGAAAACACAGGCAGAAGGGGTATTTAGGCACACTAATGTTGATATTGGGGATCAGCCATTGTGGAGGACGACCTGAGCAGCTCTCTGTGAAATAAGAGCCATCGTCTCCATCCGGGCTGGGCCTGAGCCTATGTCCTTGTGTTGATATGCACAAAGCTGGCGAGAACTCTTCCTTATCCTTTCAGTTGGCTTTAAGCAATACATATTGGTCTAACTGAGGTGCTGGTGCATCTTTGAAGATGCATGCGTGTTTCCCTGATAATTCACACGTGCTGATCTTTAATATAAGCCTGGTTGAGACAGCACAAAGAGCCAGTGCTCCACTATGACAGCTAAGATTTAACCTTGACAGAGAGGCTGTGACTTCCTGGGGCTTGAAAGGTTACACCTTACAACTAAAGCACAGGACCCCAAAACATGAGATACTATCTGAATTGTATCATGAAGATTACTCTCTGCATACCCTTCTCTGCATATCGCAGAGGTAAATGCAGGCCTCCTACCTAGCCCGGCTCGCAGTGATCATCACCTACTTCCTGCCGTTCTCAGTCGTACATCTTCAAGCCACTCCTCCTACATGACTGAATAAAACCTGGCTTTGGTCCTAGGTCAAGGCCTTCGTCTGGATAGCCAACTTCGCAGCAAGACTTTGGAGCCCTTATCTCCCCATAATGATAAATACGCTTTAGTCCCTTTGTTCTCACAGTGGGTTGTGTTGGAAGTGGTAGACTGGAGTTAACCTGATGGGATCACAAATACAAACTCCTGGACTGAGACGAGGACCAGAAGGGACTCCTTGTGGGCCGTGTCAGTAGATGGCAGAGTTTGACATCCAAGATGATGGAGTGTTGACGTTTCTTGTAGCTTGGGAGAATGAAAGAGTTGGGAAATACAAAGGGATAGATGAATTATTTTTCCAAGAGCAACATTATGCTCTCAGATAATACTGAATAAAAATAGTAATGAATTATTTTTATGTTTTCTTTATCATCTCTTCCTTCACTGGTATATGTTTGCAGTATATATTTACACGTTGTAGGGTTTGGTACATGCAGGAATAATGCATCTAGGTTATTTTTTTGTCCCTGACAGCTGCCAACCTTGTCCTTTCTCTTTCCCCTACCAGAAATACCTGCTTTGCTCTGATCTTCAACTTATTTATAATTGTGTTTCTTATATTAGAGAAATTATACAGTGTTTCGCTTCCTGTTTCTGATGTTTTACCCTTCAGGGGCCATTGGGCTTCCGGTAAGCGACTCACATTCACCCATATTTGTGGCTGGATATGATTCCATCATGTGTATGCACCCTGCCTTCTTTATCCGTTTGCCCACTGACAGGCATCTAGGTGTTTCCAGAGTTCACTTAATTGGCCTGCGATAAGCAAGACCGTACATATATCACTCTAGGACGATGTGCTTAACTCTTTGGGGAATACATACAGGACAGGTACAACCCAGTCAAATGGAATTTCAGGTTTTTGTTCTTTGAAAAACCTTCATATTGATTTCGATAATGACCACACAGTTCACATTTCTGCTAGCACCTCAGATGGGTTCCTTCAGTGCACCAGCTCTCCAGAACTTATTGTTTCTGTGCAGTGAGTTTTTGATGGCAACTACTTTAACTGAATTAAGATAGCATTTGAGATTTGTTTTGATATATAGATTTAATAAAATCTCTATTAAAATATCAACAATATTCTTTCTAGATCTAAAAATCACAGTCTTAAAATCTATAAAGAATGAGAAGAAAACAGACATAGCCAAAGCAATCTTGAGGGAAAACAAAAACTCAAAAAGGAAGAAGCACAATTCCTACTTCAATTGATAGTATAAAGCTATGGTGCTGGCGTAAAGAGTAGAGCCATAGATCAGTGGAACAGAAGCGAGGTCGTGGAAGCAGCCTTATGCAGCTTCAGTATCTGAGTTTTTATGAAACAGTAAAAATGCATGCTGCAAGGGCCAGCAGTGTAGCTCAGTGGACTAAACACTTGCTTAGGTAAGTACAGGGGTCAGGGTTTGATCCCTGGCCCTGCATGCCATGCTGGCCCTGCCCCTGAGGGCGCTGATCCAGCAATGGAGTCCGGGCATGGTGGCGCATGCCTGTAATTCCAGCACTAGGGAGGCAGAAATCAGGAGGATCACTTCAAGTCTAAGTTATGTAGTGAGACCCTGCACACACACACACACACACACACACACACACACACACACACACCAAGCTGGAGAAAAGGTAGCATCTTTCATATAGAGTGCTGACAAAAAGTCATTGTAATAGGACCCGAAATTAGGAAAATATGAGCTGAGATCTTCAACAGGCAGGAGCTGATGTCGCATTATGAAGATTTGTAGAAGCCAACAAATCACAAAGCCGCTCCCTTGTCGGCCAAGCCTAGTCGCAGTTGTGCTGCTGTGCGCTCACTGTACAGTGGGACAGAGTGCAGCAACAAGGCCTGCAGTCCAAGCCCAGGACACCTAGAGGCAGGAGGGAAGCTGTGCTGATGGAGAGGATCCTGACAGGAGTCACCAAGCAGGAAGCATGGGAGCAAAAGTGGAAATAAGTGGGGAATTGGACAGAGGAGGAAAATGGTAGATGGCACTCGTTCTTTTTACGTGTATGTTTGATTTTTATTTATGTTATACGTGGTATGTTTAGGTCAAACATGTATATGACTTAGTCACATGTAGGACTGACTCTGACTCATAGATATTTTCTCAGAATAAATTCTCTGTTTCATAAGTTAGGGACTTATTGCAACCCGCATGCATTCCACTGACCTTGTACTGCATCAAATCTAAGAGGATCGAATACCTAGATTTAAAAGGAGATGCTCTGAAACTTCTAGAGATAACCTACGGGAAGGATTTGAAGTCATAGATGCAGGCGAGATTCCCTGAACAGAACTCTAATAGTGTAAGAAATAAAAACTACCAAGCGGGACTACATCAAATTCAAAAGCTACAAACAAACAAAACAGTTAGCAGAGTGAAGATACAATGTGCAGGTTGGGAAAAACAATATTTTGCCGCTTACTTGCCTGAGAGGACAAATATCTAGAAAGTACGTGAATAACAGGATTAACTCCTTTGCCGCGCATGGTGGCGCACACCTGTAATCCCAGCACTCGGGAGGCTGAGGCAGGAGGATCGGTGAGAGTTCAAGACCAGACTGGGCTACAAAACTGAGCTCAAGGCCAGCCTGAACTGTACAGCGAGACCCTGTCTCAAAAAGACAAAAAAAGAAAAAAACAAAACAAAAAAGATTAACTCCTGCCAAATGCATTAGAAATAAACAAATTAACTAAGGAGAAGCTTCTCAGTTGAAGAACAAATGACCTCAAAGTACATGAAAGAAAATGTTACCATCTTTAGGTGCAAGGGAAATGCAAATCCCAGTAATTCTGGGAGCCCTCCTCATGCCTGTCTTTCATTCTTGAGTCTCTCATTGGCTGGGCTCCCTGTTTCAGTCTTTGAGTTGCCTTTTTTCACTACTAGTCATGCAAATCACCATTATATCTTGATTTATTTTTTGTTTCTATTTTGACTTTTGAATTTTTTAGCCTGAGAAATTTAAGATAAAAAAGAGTGGAATGAAAGAGGGAGACTCATCACTTTCCTGAAGAGGAAGGCAGGGGTGCAAATGTCACGTAATAAGTACGGTGGCAGCCACCATTCCAGGTCCAGGCACTCATTTCTGGGGGCTGTGAGTGTTGGTACTGATAGTTCAGGGCTGATTTCATCTCCAGAAACTGTCCTGGGCCTTGATCCTGTCCCCACTGTCCTCTTAGAAACAAACAGCGTGAACCCTTTGCCTGCCTGGCATAGCCCCTTTATTTCAGTTCTGATCGATTAAGAGGAGTAACCTTAGCTTCGTAAGCGGCATGCTCTATTTCAACATCCCCATAGCTCAATTTCTCTTTTTGCATCTGTAATCACATCGAAATGAGAACTCTCAAGAGCATTCCCAAATAAACTTCCTGTGTGCAAATTTCCGTTTCAGAATTGTTTACCCAAAGAACACATCCTAAAGCAAAGTGCAAATCAAAATCTCAGTGGGTACTTTTGGAGTTTAAGCTAATGCAGAAACCATTTAAAGAATCAGGACTGTATTTTCATTTGGAAAAGATTAATGAGTTTGAGATTTTGAAAGTTCTATTAATTTAATCAGTATGGCACTGGTGCACTAATAAAAAGAAAAATGAATGGATGACAATAAATGTCATGAAAAGTGATATTACTATATACAAGAATTTATTATATTATCAAGTACACTAACATCAAAACATATGATAAAGATTAATGGTGTAACAAATCAAAGATGAAGGAAAAGATTATTCAACAAATGGTGCTGGAACAAGAGGATGGAAAAAATAAATTTAACCTTCACATCATGTACTGAAATAAATCACATAAATTAGAATGTTGCTTCATTTCACTAACAATCAAGAAAGCACAAGTAGACATCAATGGGACAGTATCTTTGACTTTTCATATTGGAAAAGAAGAATAATTTCATATACTGTTGGTACAGACATAAATTGTTGCAACTTTGAAGAAAAATCTGACATTTACTGTGAAAATTTGAAATGTGCATATCTTTATTTGAAGGATTGTGTGTATATTGATAATTATATACACAATAAATTTGAAATCTTAAAAGTTTTTGAAGATTTCAACATTTATATACATGCAAAAATATATGGCTATGTCAAACACCATTGAAATCAATTTATAAAACATTTTAAGCACCTTAATGTTTCCTGTTGCCTTATCCTGGATAATATAGCCTTTTCTCCTACCCACAAGTGAACATGACAAATCTTCTAGCTCTTGGGGAGCTCATGGCTTACTGCAGGAAACGGATATCAACTAAACAATTATATAAAGTGTTACTAATAGCCAGGTCCAAGGTGAGATTCTGGGCCTGAAAATCAGGAGTTATTCTCCCACCCTGATCAATAGGATGAGACAACCCAATAAATATGAAAACAATATGTCTGCTCACTAATCTCCAGATCAGGCAGGAGGTTCACCCTCCACTTCAGAAGCACAGATATGCTCAGCTCATAGGAGGACTGCAACGAAAGGCAGGCTTTGGATCACCAGGGCACACCCAGAAAAATGTTGCTGTTTGGTTTTGTTGAAACCCCTTTGGGTGTTCATAAAGCAGGCAGCAGTGTCTGCTCTCAGCTGAGGAAGCAGAACATAGAGCTTAGCTTTAGTGCCCCAGTTATTGTTATTATTATTATTATTATCATCATTATTATTATTCATTTTCGTATTAGGTGTAGGGTCTCACTATGCAGCTCAGACTCATAGTGATCCTCCTGTTTTCAGTCTCCCCAGTGCCAGGATTACAGGTATGTGTCACCATACCAAGACTAAGGAACTCCAGGGGTGAGGCTGCTGGGGTACACGGTACCGGGGATCAAACCCTGTTCGCTGTGCTTGTCAAAGCAGGTGCTGAGCGCTTTCATTGGCTCTGCAGCCCCTTTTTTAAAAGATGTGTTTCCAATTCCCAATTCTATTTGATACTGATTATTTATTAAAAGTTGATACAATTATTACAATAGAAGACCAGAAGCATACAAAAAGGTTATGTAGATTGGGGAATCCTAGGACAAACGAGTCTGAGTCACATTTAACACAAATGGAGAGGTGGTGAGGAAAGAGCCGAGGGAAGACCAGTGTGTGGCTGGAGTTGGGCAAGCTTTGAGGTACTGAGAACTAAAACAATGTTGATGAGCATCAAAGGAGCAAATGACAAGAAAGGAAAAGACAGAAAGGTGCAAATGACGCTGGAGAAGTACGCAGGGGCGGTTCCTGCAAAGCCTTACAAAATGCTTAGGGACATTTAATTTAATTTACTTGCAAGGCAAACTTCTCTCTGCTTTAAAAGCAAAGTGCATTTAGATGAAGTTTGTGGACCGTTATGAAGATAATGGATTGCTGGGAACAAGGAGCGGAAGTTGGAAGATCGTTTATTGGGCTACTGCAAAAGATGGCTGAAGACTGCCCTTAGACAAGTACACTGGACACAGAAACAAAGGAGACATCCAGGGTGGATTTTGAATGTTGCATCGCCTGAGTTCCGTGGTGGGCAGAATGAGAACGTGAAGGCAAAGAGGCCGTGCATTTATATAAAAGAAAGGCTGTGATGGACATGCATTAAGCTGCTGGCAGTTTCTACTTTTGGTTTTTCTCCTTTGGAGGACAAAGGAGACGGATTTTCACGTTTTATTCTTTATAATCCAAGTTAAAATCGTAATGGTAGTCATAAGCGTGTGGGTGGTGGTAATAGAAGTGTAGCTTGAAGTTAATAAATGGCTTTGAATTATTACATGCCACTTACTGCATTATTTAATTAAAATAAAGAAAATGGTCATTAATTTAATCCCTTAACAATTTTGGTTCTACAAATGAAATACAACATAATTAAAATTAAAAGCCAAAAGAACCAAAAGCAGTATTGCACTGACAACAAAATGAGATATTTAATAAGAAAAGTTCCTAGTAATTTTTAAGGTTTGTATGCAGTTTCCAATGCTAAGAGGTAGTTCACAAAGAAACATAAATATTTAGTAGACATGTCAATCTAACAAATGGGAGCACAATTTCTCTTTATTCCCTTTGTGTCAAAGCGTCAGACAGTAACTGTAGGAGAACTGGCAGGCTGTGGCGGGCACAGGAAGGAGTGACAGAGGTCTTCCCAAGCATTAGTGCTGCCAGTTCAATTCTGTGAGCTACAGAGTTGATCAATATTGTACATGTCATTACAAGGTTCACCTCAATTTGACTGAAACTTCTACCTCAAGAACTGTAACCAGAAGACCTGAATACAAACATAAAAAGATCTGTGGACCAAAAGCATTTCTTGTAGCCATCATGTATAGCATATTATAACATACAACAGTAAATTCAGACATCAATCATGATGTATTCATGACTATCATAGTCATTTAGAATTACATGGATAAATTCTTAAGCAGTAGTCTTAAACAAAGGCATGTTTGTCTGTCTGGTTGACCAATCACCCTTCTTCAACTTTTGTATTTGTCATACACACACAGTCTTATCATGCTAATAGCAGAAACCAATTTTACTTTGATCTGGCCATTGCGTCTCTACCTATATCGGGCAACCCAGGTTCATTTATGTGCCTGTCATCTAGATTCTGCCTCTCAATCAGATTTTCAACCACTATATTTAAAATGAATGTCATTCACTGTCTTTAGAAAAATTTCAACATGCTTTGAATTTGATGGCTGAAATTAGTGGCTTGGTTTATGTGAAAAGGAACATATTGCAGAAGAAATAAAATTTAAAGTTGAAACTGTAAGAGAAGCCAAAAATGTATTAGATTAGTCATTATCTCTTTTCTGGGACAAAATATCCAATGCTTTAAAGAGTTTAATTTAGTTCACAGTTTTGCAGGGTTCAGTCAATGATTAGCTGGATGGAAGGCAAAACCAGCATAACAGAAAGGCATGGGAGAGGAAGTCTACTTAACCTCAGGCAGCCAGGAAGCAAAGAGAGGAGCATGGAGTTGAAAACAAGAATCTCCCTTCTAGGTGGTACCTTGGGGAGCTCCTCCTGCTAACATCACAGTTGGCTAAGAGGTCACTAGTGGATTGATGCCTGATGAGATCAGCATACTTTCCAAAAACTGGACTTACGAGCACATGAAATTCTGGGGAAATGCAATATGTAAAATATAACATTTATTAAAAATGTAGAAAGTAGCCAACCACCCACATGACTACCATAGGGATATAACGAACTTGGTCCCTCTTCTCAATCTCTCACTAAAAATGGACTCAGTTCTGTCCACAAAAAAATAGTACCATTGGGACCTGGTGGGCTCTGTGCTGCCCATCTTACCCTCACTGGAGTTGGGCTGGGCTGCAGTCACCTGTCCCACCAGTAGCAGGAGGCTTGGAGAGCCCTATCTTCTGCCCACCACCCACCAAAAGAGGCTTGAAGGACTTCAGCCTGCCATAATCATCTTTGTATCCTTCTTGAGATGTGGTTTGCCCATTTCCCCTCCCACAGAGGCATCATCCACACTGAACACCACACAGCAGAAGCTTTGGTGAGCCTACCCTGCCCTCCCACACTCCTGAGAGTCTTGCTGTCTCACACCCAACACCCCTCCTATTGCTTTAGATCAGCGACATTGGGAGCTTCAAAAATGACACAAGGAAGGGAAAAAGGCCATCTTAGACATCCAGCCCACCCAAGCAAATCCGGGAGAGAAGGTCATAGAAGGACTTGGAAGTCACATACCTGAACTTTCTGAAAAATGAAAAAACAACAACAACAACAACAACAACAAAAAAAACAAAAAACAAAAAAACAACTCCATTAGGCTATTGAGGAATCAGATCAGAAATAATCTTGCAAGTAAAATAGGAATTGACAATAACCATAGAAGAACTGCTGAAGAAATCTAAAGAAGCCACAGATAAAAAAAAGAGGTGAATAGGAAAATGATGGAAATGTTTAATGAACAATATAGGAAATAACTAGAATAACTGAAGCAGATTAAAATAGATATTCAGGACATTAAGAATTCTACTGAAAGCTGGCAAGACTTCTTGAAGAAAACTGAAGGTAGAATTTCAGACATTAAAGCATTGCAGCTAGTGAACATAAAAGAAAAGATCTTTTAAAAATAAGTAGGAAGCCGGGCGTGGTGGCTCATGCCTGTAATCCCCGCACTTGGGAGGCTGAGGCAGGAGGATCGGTGTGAGTTCGAGACCAGCCTGGGCTACAAAAGTGAGCTCAAGGCCAGCCTGAACTGCATAGTGAGACCCTGTCTCAAAAAGACAAAAAATAAATAAATAAATAAATAAAATAAATAAAAATAAGTAGGAACCAGGAAATAACAGCACAACAGCTGCAAGATGACATAAAAAATAGTAGAAGACTAATTGGTACCAACAAAACAGCTGTGGTCAACATAAAAGTCATGAAAAGAGTGTTTGCACAAATGATAGCAGAAAATTTCCCAAGCATGGGAACAGAAACTAATATATAGTTAAGTGAGGCATATAGAACTACAATTAGCCATAAATAACAAAAATCTATACCCAAACATGTAATAATCAAGATCCCAGAAACTCAGCAAAATAATAGAATATTAAAAGTTAGAAGCCGGGCACGGTGGCGTAATCCTGTAATCCCAGCACTCGGGAGGCTGAGGCAGGGGGATCGGTGTGAGTTCGAGTCCAGCCTGGGCTATAAAGTGAGCTCAAGGTCAGTCTGAAGTGAACAGAGAGACTGTGTCTCAAAAAGACAAAAAAAAAAAAAAAGAAGTTACAAAAAAACAGATCACCTATGATGGAAAGCCCATCAGAACCACTGCAGATTTCTCAACATAGATCATCAACTACAAAAGATCTTAGAGTGAAATATTTCAAAGAGAAAACAACTTACAGCTCAGATTGATGTAGCCTGCAAAACTACCCAGAAAATTCAATGTGGAGATAAGATTCTTCCCTGACAAAGAACAACCAAAGAAATTCATGAAAACCAAGCTAACCCTACAAACAATACTGACATATTTTAGAACGAGACAAAAATGGCTACACCCTCAAGACCAACAAGAAAAGCGGAAGGGAAAAGTAGAGACCTGACAGTAGGAAAACAACGTGATAAAGAGAAGCCAATACATATCAGTTATAGCCATCAATGTTAGTGGCCTCAATTCACCAAACAAAAGAAACAGACTGGCAGAGTAGATCAAGAAACAAAATTCCTTAGCTGAGCGTGGTGGCACACGCCTGTAATCCCAGCACTTATGAGGCTGAGGCAGGAGGATCGGTGTGAGTTCAAGACCAGCCTGGGCTACAAAAGTGAGCTCAAGGCCAGCCTGAACAGCATAGTGAGACCCTGTCTCAAAAAGACAAAAAAAAAAAAAAAAAAAAAAAAAAAAAAAAAAAAAAAAAAAAAAAAAAAA
>PVJA010002415.1:0-80606 GCA_004027025.1 Myocastor coypus | reverse complement strand
TGGAAGCACAATCGTTGCTTTTAGATACAAAGAACCAACATTGTGTAGATGACCATACTCCCCAATTTGTTTTACAAAATCAATGAAGTTCTTATAATACCATTACTATACCTCACAGATCCAGAAAAAAACATTCCTAAAATTTGTCTGGAACCAGAAGAGACTTAGAATAGTACAGTAATGGTGGCAAGAGGTATCACAATTGCTGATTTGAAAATCTACTACAAAGCTACTGTGATTAAACCAGCATTATGCTGGCAAGAAACAGACCTGAGGATCAATGGAACAGATTAAAAATGAAAAAACAGCTGCAAACCACACAACCACCTTATTTCTGACCAAGGTGCCAAACATGTTCACTGGAAGAAATATAGCCTCCTTAATAAATGGTGCTGGAAATACTGGCTTTGCACATTCCAAAGTCCGATTCTTGCCTATCATATTCAGAAAACTAGAGTCAAAATGATAAAAGATTTAAATATTAAAAGTGAAACACTAAATATTCTGGATGTGAAAGCAGTTAGAAATGTTAAAAATGTAGGAGCAAGTAGGGAGTTTAGGAATAAAAATTAAACTGCTTGGGAAATACTTCAAATAACCTGTAATTGGGATCTCATCTGTTTTGAAAAGTTTCTGCATGTCCAAATAAATGATCAACACATTTAAAAAAGCCCACAAATTGTAAAAATATTATACCTGATTGTCCCTTAGACAAAAAAAAAAAAATTTTTTATAAACTATCAGGCCTCCAAATCGAAAGATCCAATCTAAAATTGGGTGTCTGAGATGAATATACATTTTACATATGAAGAAATACACATGATATTAAATATATAAAATGTTCAATACCATTGTTCTCTTAAGAGATGCAAATTAAAACAACATTGAGATACCATCTTATGCTGGGAAGAATGACTGTCATCAAGAAGTAAACCAATAACAAATGTTGGAGAAGCTGTCAGGAAAAAAGTTCTTCTCCACTGATGGCGTGAGTGAAAACTGGAATGACCATTATGGAAAGTGGCATGGAAACTCCTCAGAAAGCTAGGATTGGAGGTCCTATTCAAGGTAGCTATTCCCTGCTTTAGGTATTTTTTTCCAGAATAACTGAAGTCATCCTACCACAGCTATATATGTGCACCCATGACTATAGCAGCACCATTTGTCATAGGTAAATCTTGGAAACAACCCAAAAGCCCATCAACTGAGTAATGGATAGAAAAGCTATGGAATTTTAACACAATGGAGAATTAATCAGGTATTAAAAAGATAAATTCAAGGCTTTCATAGATAAATGGATGCAACTAGAGACAGTATTGGTAAGTGAAATGAATGAGATAGCCTTGTGCATGTGCAAACTTTGTACTATCTCCCTAGTGTGAGAATTGAAAGAGTAAATTCAATCTGAAAGGTACAGCAGATACTGTGAAAGGGAAGGAATTTGCTCAGTGGAAGGAAAAACTAGGATGAAGGAAGTGGCCAAAGAAAGAAGGGAAAAAGTTTTATTTATGTATATGTGCAGGATAGTTTGTGTGATTACACTACTGGTGTCTGCTGTTTCTTTAAAAGGAGAAATTACTGCTTAAAATTATTTTATTTTTATTCTCATTTTTCATTTTTTGTTCACTTCTTATAAGATTTTTGCTGTTGTTGTTGTTTTTTTTTTTAATGAATTTTTCAGGTTTATTGTTGGGAGCCGCAGGAAGCCAGGAAATTGATCAAGTGTGTGTAGGTGGGACTGGGCTTCCCCGACTGGAGCAGAAAGCTACCCCAGTGCTGAGAAATACATCCTGCTGAGAAAAACATCTTGTCTGGTTCAGGCCAGCTATTGGTTGCTGGGTAGCCTTGTGTCATGGGATGCAAACTTTGTAGACAGTCTTTTCTGTGTGAGTTGAGTCAGTCTTGCCCATCAGGCAGACTGGTGACCACCTACCCCATCTTTTTGTCTTTTCTATCTTTCTCATTCCTACTGCCGTGTCTCCCTGGGGCTGAACCGTTCACAGTAAGATCAACGGATCCCTACATTTATGGATCCCTACAGTTTACATCTGGTAGCCTGAATAACAAACTTGAAAATGAAACCGTGCAATAGAGAAACCACTCTTGAATTCCTATTACTTTGTTCAAGGAAATTTTGTACCATTCTAATACTCATTTTTACTATTTTGTATTCTTCTAAAAATTAAGATTAAAAAAGAGAAAGTGATACTATAATTGCAGGACTGAGGCTCAAACTCACAACCTTGCACTTGCCAGGCAGGCACTTGTGCCACGGAGCTATCTCCCCAACCCCCACTATTGTGGTTATTTATTAAGCCATCTTGTTTCATCTCCTTTGTTGTGTCAGGTAATACTATAAAGCTATTGTGAAGGTCTTTGTTTTTCTTTTTTTTTTCCTTTTGTGGTCTGTCTGACAATGTTCCCTGAGCCCAACTGCACTTGCCTGAGCAGCGCTTAAACAAGTGTCCACAGGCTTTCCATAAAGCTACTGTGAAATCATTTCCCATTAACTAAATGGGAAGATGAGGCCCAAAGTATTTACCTACACCATAGTGGAGCACTCACAAATTGTAGAACTAATGCAGAATGCTGTCATTGGATTCTTAAACCAGTTTTAGTTTCACTCTTCTCAAGCATGTTCAATCACATCAATTCAGCACAGAATATGTATCAACACTCCAACTATTTGGGCCCTCAGTATGTTGTAAATTTTAAAGTGCTTCTCTTCTCAACATGGAAAAAGCATAATTAAACATAAACCTTTAGTAAGAGTGATGACTTTAGAATCTTGTGATTTTTGTTTGTCTCATGCCATAACCACTTGCCAGCATGAGTAAAACTGGAACAATATAAAATCCAATGTGACTTTGAGACAGACTGCAATTTTGAAATAGATTTGAGCCGGTAAGTATCTACTACGGTGGCTCAAAGTGAGAATTGTCTTGCAAAGTCACATAGATTTTGAGAAGTATTCAAATGAATGCCAAGCTTAACATGAGCCAATAAATGACTACCTTACAGTAGCTTGTGGTAATAGATACAATCACTAAATATTATCATCTAGTGACAGTTAATAAGCTTTACAGAAATCCTGTTCCTAGTGACTCCCTTCCAATTTAAAGTACAATTTCTGTCGAGGCGCATAAGCAATTTTGCCATTTTGGAATTGTCAGTGTGAATATCCACGAAGCCTGCCAACCTTTCACCTTCCTGTTGCAGGGAGGTGACCTGGCGCTCCTCTTCCTCCTCCTGCGATTCCTAAGGCTGTTCACTGTCTGACATCACGGCAGCACTTCATGCTGCCACTGCTGTAGTGGTGGCACGAGCGCCACCTGTGATATCCAGTCTGCCTCCGTGGCCCGAAGTGATTTACCCGGTGCGTCCCACACCCAACACCCTGGGTACTGCCTGACTGTTCCCTGGGCAAGGCACGAGTCCTCTGCACTAGATCCTCAAATATTTTGTTCTTCTTTAAATTGTTTCAATACCAGGTATATATTTATCTTTTGAATTGGTGAGCAACATTTTTCTTTTAGATTCCACTCTCACAAATATAATTTAGAAATAATGAAGTGGATACTGCAACTGCAGATGATTTTTGAATTCATAACCTTAGAGAGTGCATATGAAAGTAAGTTATCAAGAATGTCATAACTAGAAATTCTTGGAGTCCAGAAATACTTTCCATCATAAGATCTTTCAGAAGGCAAAACATAAAATGAGAAAAATCTATCTGTTTTTGACCTACTCACATAGAATATTTTATGTTGATAATATACTTCTATTTTCTTCTCACTCTAGGATTTTTGAGGTGATTTGTTATATACCAAGAAATTTTAAATAACATCTTCAGGCTGGTGAGATAGCTCAGTGGGATAACTACCTGCTTAGGCAAGCATGGGGACCAGGGTTCTTTCCCTGGCACCACGTGCCATGCCAGTCCCACCCCTGGGGGCACTGAGCCTGCTACTGAATCTGGGCTTGGTGGCAAACACCTGTAATCCCAGAGCTGGGGTGGCTGAAACAGGAAGATCACTATGAATCCGAGCTGCATAATGAGACTTTGTACCAAATACATTTAAAAAAAATTGTTTGAGACACTATTGGCTCGATTGCAGTTTAATTATTATACATGTCAAGCATATATTAAGCACCTGCTTGTGTTGGGAACTGTATAGACATTGACATTAAAGCTCCTGCCTTCTGACTACAGTAAATAAAATTAACACAATGGAGTTATTTAGGATGAAACATAAGGTTATGAACATCACATATTATGGGAAAAGCATAAGAAAAGCATCAGAGAGGACAGGCGTTCTCTTTTCATGCTTTCCTGGATAACCAGTGTCTTACTTACTTTTCACCCTTTGCTGGGACAAATACCCGACACCCAAAATGAAGGAAGGAAAGGTTTATTTAGCTCACAATTACTGGAGGTTTCAGTCCACACTCGGCTGGATCCAAGGCAGAGAGACACAATGCAGAGGCCAGCAGTTCATGGCGGCAGAACAGCAACAACGGCAACTGAGGCAACAGAATAACCAGGCAGGCAGAGAGCAACAGCGCGAGTCTGTCTCCCTGTCCCTCTTAAAATTACTTCAGGCTCTCTGCCTTAGGCTATCTGCCTCAGGCCTCACCTATAATACAGCAGTACTCAGATCCATAGTCTCATCAGTACTAAAACACATAATCCCAGTGGATCAACAGTCAAGTCTCAAACTCTAGAAGTCCCTGCCCCACAATAACATGAGGCTTTGGGAGGACAACTAGATGTAAACCATAATATGCAGCATCCAAGAGTATGTGTGCCTCCCTAAGACTTACGTAACTGCGTGACGCGAAGAACGCTGCTCTTCTTGGAAGTCTGGGCTACATGGGTCTGGAGAATTCTTGGTTGGGCATGTATTCTATAAAATTGAAGTATTCCAAAAATTAAAACCCACGTTTTTTGGTTGTTTTTAAATTTGAAAATCATAAAATGTGGTGGTGTGACCCTCACTCTTGTTGTGGTGCACCCCACATTAAGCAGCATGTACTTACATTCTAAGAACACAGAATGGCTTTTTGCTCCCTGTAGTCTTGCTAGGATTTGTCATTATTGCGTTTCTTGATGAAACCATTCTCGGGAGCAAGATTGGGTCTCAGCATTGCTTTAATTTGCTATTACTATAGAAATCCATATAGCGATCTCTCAAAACCCTAAAAATAGATATTCCATCCAAATCAGCTGTTTCCCTTTAGGAGAAAACTTTAGCGGCATCATATTACAGTGATACGTGCACTCTCGTGTTCCTAATAGCACACCTCCTGAGCACTAAATCTTAGAAGTGCTCTTATGCCCATCAACAGGTGACTGGAGAAAGAAAATGTGATGCATATATACAAAGTACAGTACTATTTTGTCAAGAAGAAGAGTAAATTTGATTCATTTTTAGAGAGAAAACATTCTCTCAAGCTTTCACAGAGAGCAAACTGGGCAAGCAATGGCCATGACTCATCCAGACAGCTGACACTGACAACGGTTCTACAAAGCACTGTACTTGGTTCCAAAGTAAATCCTGAGGGGATTTGACTGACCTTGGAAGATATAAAAGTTACATGTTTTGTTATAGAGGTCTTGCTTTAACTTACCCTTAACCACACAGCAGAAAGGCTTAACCACAAGGCATAAAACATAAAGCCAGATTAGAATGCTGAGCTGTAAAGGGCTTAAATCAACAGCTTCTAACATTGCCAGTTCTGCCAATAACCCACTGCAATTATGGAACATTGGATAATGTATATAACTACTTTCTCTTAGTTCAATAAGAAGAAATTTTTTGTACCAATAATGATTAGAAAAATTATCACATCTACACTCTGTGCTCTGTATAACTACCAAGAGGACAGCAAGACACATTATGTCAAATATTGGGAATGTACTACTAATGTGTTCTGAACCATTACATTGTTATTTCTTATTAAAAGTAATAAAAAAATCACAAAAAAGGAAAACATGGCTGCATCTGGAGACACTAATGTTAAGTGAATTAGATGAGACACAGACTTTAGGATCACCAGATTTCTCTTCTATAAGAATCCCAGGTATAAACAAATTGAAGAGCAAAATAAAAAATGTGCAATGGGAAACAAAGAGAGAGATGTTTTGCAAAAGGGAAGGGAAGGCGAGGAGATGCAAGAAAGGCGAGGGAAGGAAGGAGAGAGGATGAGGAAAGACTAACGATGTCTTACGTACATGGGCCACTTCTCCATGGTGCATGTGGTCCTGATGTATTGTAAACATGTGCAATGAAACCAAAATTAAGCCGTGGTGCCTGTGTCCTCTCACACATGATGCTCTCCAGCATTCCTCCCAATGTGTGCACACGTTCTAAGCTCACTAATTTTCATTACCTACCCAGTCTCTTTAGACATTTGACTTATAGCTGCTGGCATAAGTTCAAAGGAGAAATACATTAAAAGGAGCATTCATTGGCCTCGGCAAACCCAGCTCGCGTGCAGAGCTGCCCGTGTACGGAGTTGCCTGCTCCTCTCACCACATGCTTTTTCTAGATCTATGGAACAAAGTTTGCGCTGGTGCGGAGTCCCTCAGCTTTTCTGCACAATGAAGAACCGCAAAGAGTAGCTAATCGTCTGTGGTCTTCCAACAACTTTCTACGAGGTTGGACTTCTTTTGCTAAAAGTGCACCAGTAGAGCAGAAACTCCGAAAAGTCACCAAAAACCAAGTGGCCACTGGGTCTTCTTGTCCTGTCGTCTTCATACAAGGATAAGCAGTTCAAACATATCCTTCCTATGGAAATATAGTATGAAGAATTGGATGCTTATAAGAGATGTTATTTAACTTCAAATCAGTTGTGATTTGTAATGGAAAACCAAGTCCCTGTACTTGTGCCACCCGCCAGAATGTTGCTGGCAGGGTTTCAGCTACAGGTCTGTGTCTCCACCAACTCCAATCTATTTCAGCTTCTGTTCCCTCTGGGCTCAAAGGCTCCTGACTCTCTTCTCAGAACTTTTCTAAGTAAGAAGGTAGAATTGCGTGTACAATTAGATTCCAGTTAATATTATTTTCACTAAAATAAAGTACTATTTGTTTGGGATGTTTCTTTCTGAATGGCTGTCAGCTGCTAACTCTTTCAGCATAATTTCTTTAGGAAGAATGTTTCTTCAAAGCCAGATTCTCCAAACTATTTACTCCCTAATAGTTCTGCAATCCTGAATTGCATAACTTAACCTCTGTCTTCTCCAGTTTCTTTACAAATACCTCACAGAAGTTCAAAGAGATTTAAACCTGCCTACATTGGCATGACCTCTAGAACAATACTGCAGTACTGTGAGTAGTGGGAACCTTCCCGTGATAACTGCTAAAGTTATATTTCTCTAAAGTCTTATTTTTAGGTAAAAGAAGGTGATTATTCATGACAAGGCTTCATAATTCATGTTGAAATAATAAAATGGTATGGAATATCTGCCAGCTGATTTCCCATAACTCATCCTTTGATTTAACATTCTTTGATTTAACATTTGAAAGCAAAGTAAAACAAGAAAAAAACCCTGAGAATTCTAACTCTTAACAGCTACTTAAGTACCACATGTTTTGTCAACTCAAGCAATAGAAAAATTAGGACAAAGGGAAACACTGCCAAGTAGCATTTATTTCAGAATTGTGACAGATTTGATCTCTAAATTTTTTTGAAGGTTACGTTGTGTGTGTGTGTGTGTGTGCGCGCACGCGCGTGCACGTGTGCAGGGAGATCAAATTTGTAGTGATCCTCCTGATTTCTGCCTCCCTAGTGCTGGGATTGCAGGCGTGCACCACCACACCCGGTCTCCTTTGCCTGGGAATGGGAGCTGTCACAGCATGAGGTGTGAGGGATTGAACCCTGGCCCCTGCACCTACCTAAGCAAGCACTTGGTCTGCTGAGCTATATTGCAGGCCTAAAGATTACAATTTTAATAAAGAATTAGTGGTCGGTTTTAAGTATCATTTAAGTAAAGCCACTTACATAGTTACTTATAGTTACTTTTCATTTTAGTTTTCTGTTTCTTGTGGGATTTTTTTTGTTTGAAAAATTTTAAAGGAGGAGGCTGTGTTCTAACTACCATATCTGAAAGATAAGCTGTGTCCAACAAGATGACAGAGCCTACTTTGTGAATAAGAAACATGATTTTGCTTTATTATAATGTATAATTAAATGGCAGTAAAACCTAGCAATCTTAAAGTTTCCCAGTTAGCTTTCTCTGTTAGGTTTGAAGCTTGTATTTTCAAGTTTAAAGACTTCTGTTGGCTTCATATAGAAATTCTGAAAAATGAGTATCTCCCTGGTGGTTACTCTTATGTTTTGGCCTTGTGACGACCTTACAGCCTTAAAAGCTATGAAGAACCCCAAAGAGTTTTCATTCAAGTGGAGCATACCAGTAAATAGTTGTATAATTATTTTAAAAAATTGGAAAATATTTACATACTTATACTTTGATGCAACTAAATGACACTAAATCAAATGCATGATAGATTAAATGTCATCATTCTATTAAAAATCAGTGCATATCCCACTGTTCATTCTCCATCAAGGGTGAAATTTTTTATTTCACATTTTTTGTAAATGTAGTCATGTCTGATTTAGGGAATAGAACTGAGTTCTCCGATCAACTACTGCATGCAATCTATTGCAGGGTAAGTTTAAGACGAAGGATGTGTAGAATTTGGTCCCTTACGAGTATGGAGTTTGGAAAAAGAAGAGCATTTCAATCAGTTTTCTAGACATTCACTTCTTTGGTGCTACACTTAAGCCTGAGAAAGAGCAGTTTCTTCAAGTTTAGTTGCTTATGGAGTCTGTACCTCTGTCGGAGAGCTTTTTGTGTATATGTTGCAGTGGTATCTGTATGTCTGTCTTGTGTACGATTTTTCACCCTTGAATAATTTTTAACAGCACACACTGGCTATGTAGAACAGATGTCTCTCTAAACTGTTTAAGCCATTCAAATGAATGACACAAATATAAGAATGCATTTATTAATGCACCATTAATCTTACCAGAAGAGCCTTTTACAATTGAGATAACATCAAGCCCATAAGGACAGAATTTCCAGAGTTCTAATTGTTGCTTTAAAGGCCAAATGTCACACAGAATGAAAGCCGCCCTTTGTTGTCCCAAGTGTAGGCTGCCCACTCGTTAATTTCTAAGTATTAAAATAACCAAATCAGCCTACATGAGTCACTCTTTCAAGTAAGAAATGTGTTCCATGGAAAACATGGCTACTGGGCTTAAAATTCAAGCAGTCGTGCAAGCACTTTTCCTCTTGAAATCTTCATGTAGTGGAACTTTCCATGCATGGCACCCCCCCCCATCACACAAATCAAAAATACAATAAGATGCAGATGATGTTTCAGGAAATTAATACTTTTTACTATATTACTGGGGATATTTTTAAGGTAATACTGGCTTTTTTTTTTTTTTTTTTTTTTGAGGCAGGGTCTCCCTATGCAATTCAGGCTGGCCTTGAGCTCACTTTTGTAGCCCAGGCTGGTCTCGAACTCTCACTGATCCTCCTGCCTCAGCCTCCCAAGTGCTGGGATTACAGGAGTGAGCCACCATGCCTGGCCCTCATTTTCTTATTTTCTGCAGTGTGAAAACTCCTCAGTAATCGAGATTGTCACCACAGCATACTTTTTTGTGTGTAGATGGTACAGGAGAAAAGTTCAGCAGTTTTTCCTGAGCTATGTCCTTGTCTTATTTATGTTATTTGTTTTTAATTTTGATATAGGTTCTCCATGAATCGCCTCAAAGTTGAGGTCTTCCTCCCTCAGCTTCCTGAGCAGCAGTGATTGCTTGTATAAACCATTCCCTTGATACCCCGGATTTATGTCGTACAAGGTGCTAGGAGTTTGGTTAACCACATTTCTACCATTACCACTTATGCATACAAATAAGGTGATGAATAACATCTTAGTATTCTAACAAAAACGACTTTGAATTCACAAACTCGCTGAAATCTTCTCAGTTGAACCTGCTAACCACAGCCTGAGAACTTCTGACCTAGCCTAAAGAAAATTTTCCTGTCTTTGTCACATTTAAAATTTGTTTGAAATTCTTTCCATATCTCTCCTGTCATTTTGAATCACCACTTCCATTTCTTATGCTTATATTTCCATATGTCTGGCTCCTCCAAGAAGCCAGATGAGGAGCCTCTGTGTGACAGTGGCCCAAAGACCATCAGCATAAGCGTCATCTAGAAGTTTCTTAAGAATAGAGAATTTCAAGTCTTACTCTTATGTTATTGAATTACAAGCTTCATTCTACTGATATCCTGTGGACGTACGGCTGACAATCTATGGAGACCTGATATAGCTGCCTAGCTATCATTCTTTATTTGATAAAACCCATCATCTCTATATTTCAGAAAACTTTTCAACTGCAATAAATAAAGTTTGCTCCACTTTTTCCGGGACAGGGGTAGTTGTACAAGGAAGGAAGGAAGGCTATTTGGAGTGCAGCATCCTGGGAGCAGAGGAGCTGGTGTACGTTCAGGCAAGACCAAGAGAGTCTCTGTAAGAACAGTATGTACTCTAGGAGAAAGGAAATGCTCTTCTTCCTGTGGGTGTGAGAGATGGAAACCTAAAACTGGTGCTGGTCACTGTTGATGAAGCAACAGTGGATATGTTTGTTTAACTACTCCAAAAAGCGAGAGAGAAGGTTGTAAATTTGTGATGCCGAGGGAATTCCCTGGGTGAGTCTCCCAGATTCAGCTCCTTCTGATGTTTTCTACCTCTTTTTGGTTACATGAAGCAATGGATTCTGATTTTCTGGCTAAAGTCAATGTGAGATCGCTTTCTGTATGTTGCAACCAGAAGAGTTTAGACATAAGAAGAAAACAGTTGTGACAATAAACGTATTATTTATATTTTTGTAACCCTTACCGTATCTAGCACAGGCCTTGAATGTGATGGTTTCTGTTGTTTACCGTTTTGGGACTCATTTAATGGAGTCTCCTAATTTTATGTATAAATTTATACAAAATGTTCATTCGAAGCCAGTGCTGTTCAACGCGTCCTTCATGATGAATGCCCCTGCCCACCTTCACAGAGTACAGACACACCCATGCTCACAGCTTCAGGTATCATGGATGCCTTTATGTCATTTTTTTGGTTCTCCAAGTGACCTTAGCTTTTCCTGCCCATGTGGCTGCCACTATATTCCAAATACCTGACTGATGAACTCCTAGTGGACCTTGAAGAGTCGTTTCAAAGATGGCCTGTCTATGGTGTCTTCCTTAGTGCCTGCTCAACTCCCTCTCTGACACGCCTTGTATTCTTCTTCACAATTGCTTACATATTTGTCCATTTTACCTGCACAATTTTGAACTTTTTACATTTAAAGATATTTTCCTCTCTCTATCCCCAGCCTAACTACAGAAGTCACATTACTGTACACCCTTTGAATGTGTGTCAAAAGTGAAGAATAACTGAACGTTTCGGTCATTGCTCCTAACTGCCCTTGGCTGACTCTATAACCTACTTACATCAGCTATGCTACTGAGATCATAGATTGCTTCTATAAAATTGGGATGAAGCAGGTCTTATACTTCATGTGATACCTAATTCCATAGACTAAAAGACTAACATATTATTCCCCAAAGATATACATTAATCTTTGTGACTTGTTATTCTATTATGTTACGTGACGAAAGGGCCCTGCAGACTTGATGAAGCTGGCAGATGTTGATCTGGTAAGATTACTCTGGATTATCTGGCTGGCTCCAACTTAATCACATGGGCCATCAAAAGAGAATTTTCTCAGGCAGGAAGCAGTGGAGAGACAAGGCAAAAGGGAAGGTCAGAAAGGTTCAAAGCTTGAAAAGGATTTGACCTTCCAGGGTTGGCTTTCCAGTTGGGGAAAGGAAGCCGTAAGTCATGGAATACAGGCTCCTTATAAAAGTTGGGGACAATTTTCACCCAAAGCCCAGCACAGAAACAGAGACTAAAGCCCTACAACCACGTGGAACTGAATTCTGTAAGCAATGTGGGAGAACTCGGAAGTGAATTCAGTCCTAGAGTTTGTAGAAAAGAATAAAGCCTTATATACACCTTGACTTCAGCATTCTGAAAAGCAGAACTCGGATAGCTGAGCCAACCTGCCTTTATAAGTTAAATCTACAAAACTGTGACACAATAAATACTGATTTAAATCACTGAATTTATAGTAATTTGTTGTGGCAGCAATATAAAACTAGTAAATATGTAATATAATATTCTGTAAACTAAAGATGTCAGGTAAATATGTGTCCTTATAATTTGATGCTGTGACGTATTGGAGATTTTAGCTTAAAGAATGCACTGTACCAAAATTGTGTGTATTGTAAAGAAGATAAGAATGAAAGAACAGAAGTGATGTTAAACTCGTGAATGTTGTTGGCTTTCCAAATATTGAACTTTGAGGTTGTCTCTTTCTGGATCCCAGGAGATTTGGCCTTTCTGCATAAAGGGACATTTTATTAAAGTTCAAGTCCCTTGTAAAAGCTTTTAATAGCATTGTTTTTTGAAAAAAAATCATCATAACCCTCTCTTCTGTGCTCTTTCCCCTAAATGCAAGAAAGTGCAAAGATACCGAAGAAATGTAGGAGACAAAATTAAATCAGGGCCCTCTTGTCTCTTCCATTATTCAAAGCACTTAGTAGACTATGAATGATTTAAAAGTGATACATCTAGACTTGTCAGAGTAAATAGTTTTCCTTTTCCTGATTGGTAAGCAGAGGAAAGAAAATTCTGTGTTCCCATTAACACAGATTTTGTAGTATCTTTTGCCAAAAATAAGAGAACCCTTCCTATATTGTCTATTTTTTTTTTCTAATATGAAGACATGTCAAGAAAAGGAACAGGAGATTACAGCTTCATCACTGTCCTTCTTGGGCACGTGGGATGGGCCAGAAGCCTACCAGCCTGCACAGAATGTGAGAGCGAGGGGGAAGCACATGACCGCTAAGGCCAATCAGAATCCTTTTTACTACACGAGGCAAATCAAAGCCATGGTGGTTCTCAGGGTAGTTGAAACTCAACACATGCTTCCTGGACTTAATTAGTTGTGCTTACTTTAAATATAATTCCTCTGGTAAGTAAAATGCATATTCAGAAGATGACGGGTTCACCCATAGCCCAGAGCTCATTCTAATTTTGTTTTTGTTTTTGTTTTTTTTACAACTGTTTTCATGAACATTTATATTTTGTTGAGGATATACCTAAGCATGGAGTTATTAGGTCAAATGATAACTTTGTGTTTAAACTTGTGAAGAGCCAACACACTGCTTTCCAAAGTAATAGCATTATTTATACCAGCACTGTATGAGAAATTTAATTTCTGCACAGACTTACCAACACTTATTATTTGCCTTTTGGATTATAGACCATATAATAGGTGAAGTAGTACTTCATTGTGGTTTCAACTTGTACTCTCCCCCCCCTTTTTTTAAATTATGGCCAACTCAGCCTGCCCTGAGGGTGGGGCTGTGGCAGCATGTGGTGCTGAGGATGGAATCTTGGTCCATGCGGTTGCGTAAACTTTCCTAAGCAGGTGCTTTAGACCACTGAACCATTATATATATATATATATATATATATATATATATATATATATATATATATATATACTTTTTATTGCTTTTAATAAGAAATAACTATGAGAGTTTCAAAACATGTTAGCATACTCACAAGAAGACACACTGCAATTGTTGTTCTCATAAAAGTTATACAGAGCACAGGGTGCAGAAGTGATAAATTTTCTAATCAATAGAAGAAAGAAGAAGAAGAAGAATGTTTTCTTCTCTTTGAACTAGGAGAAAGTAGTTGTATACATAATCCAATGTTTCATAATTGCAGTGGGTTACTGGTGAAAATGGCAATGGTGAAGGCTGTTGATTTAAGCCTCTTACAGCTCACCATACTAATCTAGCTCTGCATTTTATGCCACATAATTAAGCTTTTCTACTGGGTGATCAAGGGCAAGTTAAAGCAAGACCTGTCTAACAAAACTTTCAACATTTGTATTTTCCAAGGTCAAATCTCCTCAAGATTAATTTTGGAACCATACACAGTGCTTTGTAGAACTGTTGTCAGTGTCAGACATCGGGACGATTCAAGGCCATTGCTTGACCAGTTTGCTCTCTGTGAAAGCCTGAGAGAATGTTTTCTCCCCAGGTGATTCTACCTAGGCACACTATACTTCATTTATCCCTTTCCTCTGAGGTCCCATAATCTCCTCGACCAGAAAATTTGGGAAACCACTGAGTTACAGGATGTTACAGCACAGGTTCTCTTATGTCCTGAGTCCTCACTGACCTTGAAGGGCTAAAATGATGGCTATCCTTGTGGCCCTTCTTTTTCTCCAATTTTTGATCTGTTAACTTACATTCTCAACCCTCCAGTGGAGAAGCTTCGTGATACTATTTCTCTATAACATAGGTAATTGAGCTCAACATCACTGCCTTTCTGAATATCAAATATCTTAGACTTAGCTTGACATTGATATTTTCCTTCAATCATTGATATTCTAATAAATCTCCATAGAATGTGATATTTAGTTGTTCTTTGTCGTGGAAATAGTTCACTTGTCCCTTGTACTTGAAGGAGAGTTTTGCCGGGTATAGTAGTCTGGGCTGATATTTGTTTTCATGGAGGACTTGAAGTACTCTGCTCCATGCTTGTCTTGACTTCATGGTTTGTGAAGAGAAATCTGCCATTATTCTGATGGGCTTTCCTTTAAATGTGATCTGTTTCTTTGCTCCAGCAGCTTTTAGCATATTATTCTTCTGCTGCATTTCTAGGATCTTGACTATTATATGTCTGGGTGTGTTTTTAGTTGGGTTGATGTTATTTGGAGTTCTGTATGCTTCAGTTACCTGAATGTCCATTTGCTTTCTCATATTTGGGAAGTTGTCTGCCATTACTTCTGCCCATATCCTTTTTATATCATTTGTATTGACTCTTTCTTTCTCAGTGATTCCTATTAATCTTACGTTGTTCATTTTTGCATCATCTTGCAGATTTTTATTTTTATTTATTTATTATTTATTTATTTATTTATTCATTTTTGTCTTTTTGAGGCACGGTCTCACTATGCAGTTCAGGCTGGCCTTGAGTTCACTTTTTGTAGCCTGGCTGGTCTCAAACTCACCCTGATCCTCCTGTCTCAGCCTCCCAAGTGCTAGGACTGCAGGTGTGTGCCACCACGCTAGGCTTTTTATATTGCAGATATTGAATTATTTTTTCCTGCATCCTGGTTGTTTTTAAAAGATCATTTCTTACATTTTTACTGGTTGCAACTGTGGCTTCACGATCTGAAACTCTATTTTCACTTTCATTCATATAGTTTTGTCAGCTTGTGATTGAGATTTTATTTTCTTATATATCTTTTTGAAACTGTTTCATACAATCTATTTTTTCCCTATATTGCTCAGTCAGGGAATCCATCATTTTTCTGTTCTCCTCTAATTTTGTATCAATATATTCTTTAATATTATTTAAGTCTTTCTTTGTAGTTATCCTTTCTCTGTCTAGTTCAGAGATTATTTCTGCTCTGTTCTCCTTCTTACCTATCTGTATTTGTTCCCCTACTTTAGATGCTATTAATTTAGACATGTCTTTTTTTACTTTAGGAGTTATTTCTGTTCTGGTTTCATCTATATGTTTCTGCAATTACTTTTCCACTTCAGATTCTATTAATTCATGCATTTCTTTTCGTATTTAAGATGTTATTTCTGATCTGAGTTGCTCTATACTTTTCTGCACTTGTCTATCTCAGATTCAGAGGTTTCGAGTATGTGATTCCCATTTTCTTCCATGGTAGTGTCTTCTGTATTTGATTTGGGTGGGCTCAGGCCCTGAGACTGCATCTTAGTCCTTGTTATCATTTTGTATGGCAGTGATCGCTGCACTTTGGTGAAGTTATGCTGTCAGCGCTTATGGGAGTTTGTTCTGGATCCACCAAGTTGGTTTCCCTCCAGACATGCCTGGCTGCGTGTCGGAGCTCGGGCTGCTGGATGCTTGGAGGCCTTGTGGGTCAGGACTCTCCGTGGAGTTGGAGCTCTCGAGTTGAGGAGTGCTGCAGGTATGCGGGCAACATGGGATGCCAGATGGGTTCGGGATTGGAGTTCAGGTGGGAGGAGCCAAAAACTGGAGGCATGTTGAGGGTCCTTACCCAGCAGATGTGTGGGCCAGATGGGTTGCCAGACGATTCCGGATGGGTTTGGGACTCGAACTCGGGCAGGACGAGCCGAAACAATCGCTCATTCTAATTTTGGATTTTAGTATCAGGTAATAATAATCAGAATAATAGCCGAAATATATAATCTGTGGAACACTCTCAAAGCATTTATTAGTCAGCCATTGCACCACACTGAGGAAAGACAGATATTATTCTTCTCATTAGTAGCCTAAGAAACTGAGGCTCCAAGTGGAGTGGCTTTACTCAGGAGTCACCCATACGAAGCCCGCTGGAGAGGGGGGAACTGGAATCTTGAGCAGACCACAGAGGTTCCCGATGCCCCACACAAGAGCAAAATTAAACTCGCGAAATCTAGAAAGCATGGCTAACGCACGAAGACTGAGAGAGCCTCTGAGAGCGGAACCTGCTGATGAGTGGAAGGCCAGCTGCTGCCTCCTGTTCTCAGCGTTTCCCTGGAACGCAGCCCCTGTTCTGCTTACTCCAGAATAGTTGCTCCGGGAGGAGGCACTGTGAGCAGGTTTTCATTTTTTATTCTTTTGTGGCCAGCTCCACCGACCTTGGGGATGGAGCTGGTGCAGCATGTGGTGCCGGGCATCAAACGCAGCCCCTGCACGCTTGCCTAAGCTTGCCTAAGCAGGCGCCTTAGACAGCTGAGCTATCTTGCTGGCCCACGGAGCAGGTTTTAAATGGCAGTACAATCGACACGAAACCCACAGGTAATGGGCACATTTGAGGGGTAGCCGCGCTTGGCCAAGCCGGTTGGCTGTGAGAAAATATGCCTGACGCCCTGCTTATGAATTCTTGCATGACGTTCGATGGAGGGGTGCCCTCTTACTCCTGGAGTCACTGCCAGCTTAGGACATAATATTCTTGCTTTCTCAGCACCATCCCCAGAAAGGGCAGCTGAAGGGGGACGTCCCAGTGCCCCCGGCTGACTATGTGACTGTGGTTTCTGAGGCCTTCTGCATCCTGCCTCCTATTTGCCTTCTAGCCCTTGGCTCTCACTCTGCTTCTGCGCTGACCCTTCCATCGCCTCATGCAGGGAGCTCTCCTCCATGCTGCGTCCTCAGAGAAGGCGGGCCATACATCATGTGCACTGTGGGCCTAATGGCGTGGGCCTCTGGTAGCTCAAATGTGCCTCTGGTCAAATGTCATTTTACCTCCCTATGACATTTTAATCTGCTTCATGCTTCATTACAGGAATTATCAGTCTTCAAATTATGCTTTGTATTTGTTCAGCTTTTAATTAAACCTCCCACTAAAAGCCAAGCCCTGTGGGGACAGGTAGGTTCTGGTGACCAAGGTAGAGCCTGACATACAGCATACATGCAATGATATTTGGGGAACAATGGATTCACATATTTGTGAACACATTCCCACATATTGTGTGTATATGAAATTATTAGTGTTTTAATAATTTCATAGTCTTCCACTAATAATCAGACTCGTAGTGATCTGCCTGTTATAGCCTCCAAAGAGTTGGGATTATATGCATGTATGCCCAGTCTCAATTGCCATCAGGGCCATTATGGCAGGCCTGGGTTATCTTTTTCCTTTTAAACTAGCATAACATGAGGTTATATCATGGGAGGACTGGTGAGATGGCTCAGCAGTCTAAAACGCCTGCTTAGGCAAACTAAGGCAACCACAGGTCCTTCAGTTCGATCCCTGGCACCACATGCTATGCAAGCCCCATGCCCAGGGCAGGCTGCAGGTTGAGCTGGCCATCATATATATCTATATCTATATCTATATCTATATCTATATCTATATCTATATCTATATCTATATCTATATCTATATCTATATCTATATCTATCTCTCTCTCTCTCTATATATATGTATCTATATATCTATATGGATATCTATATCTATATCTATATCTATTTCTATATGAGAGAGAGAGAGAGACAGAGAGACAGAGAGAGACAGACAGAGAGAGAAGAATGTGGAAAGGAAGAAGAGGCTGAGATTACGAAAGCAGTGCCCTGCTTTTTAGTAGCCAGGGAAGCCATGCGCCCTGCAGTGTGACTGATTTGGTGGCCACTCGTCTCGCACCCGGGCCTGGCAGCAGCGCTCCCTTGCTTCTGGTCCCAGTCTGACACCTTCTTGTTGCTCCTTCCTTCTCAAGTCTGGCTGCGTGTGACTGCGTGGTGGTGAGAGGCAAAACTGGATGCAGAAGGCAGCTTCTCTGTGAATGCTGATAGCTTTCCTACACTGTTGGTAAAAAAAGAAAGGTACTAGGTTTCACCCTCCACAGGTCTTACTCTGTGTCTTGTCCCTTGGGTGCTAATCGAGGATAGAGTGCATAATGATATTCATTTAAAATAATGCACTCATATAAAGATTTTAATTGATCAAGTAGAATGCAGACCATGGGACCTGCAAAGCCAGCTCTGGGAGGAGCAGGTGTTCAGGAACAGAGTGAGGGCACCCATGCCGACCCCCTGATGAGTCAAATGCTCTGGAAAAGACCGCAGACTTCACTGAGCCAGCTGGGGCCCTAGTGCTCCCAACACCTCACTTTCAGTATCTGCACTCAGCCCTAAGAGTGGTGAAGGCCTGTTCTGCGTTCTTCCTTGGCGTCCCCATGGCACCTCAGCATGAGAGTCTCCAGTGGAAGGTTCTGGTCATCTGCTAGGCATGCACTTGGCTAGGATTCGATTGGGGGCCTATGCTGCTGAAAGACCCTCTCCCCCACCCTGTGCATACAGAAATGCAGCTGTCTTCTTATAATTATAAAATGCAAAATTGCTAGGTCTGTTTCCTAGAGGCAAACGGTATTAATTTGCATACCTGAAACACTATTTCAATATGCATCTTTGAAAAGTGTCTGTAGATCTTGTCATAAATACAGAGTGTTTAAGGAAACTAAATTAATTACATTCACTTTAATACTGAGAGTACAAAATAATAATCCTTACCTCGGATGCATATTTTATTTGTCTTGCTGCGAGGAAAGACAGATGAAAGAAAACTGTGAACTTCGGTATTCATTTAGTGGTGCGGATGGTGAGGAATGAGCATGCTGGTTAAGAAGCAAATGCTAAAGTGAGGTGTTTGGTTTTTTTTAAATTAATGAAATAGAAACATTTATGGCTAAAACACAAGCGTGCTCTAAATATCTGCTGAAAAAATATCATCACTAATAACATACTTTTGGAGACTCACATTTTATAATCAATTTTTCAGTTCATAAAATTTCAAAAAATTGAGTTTACCTCTGCTAAACCAATTAACAAATTCTAATTTACACAGTGTTGGCGGTTCTAATTGGCACTCGTGCATTCTGATGAGGCTCCTTGTTAATCTCTTATGGTAATCAAACTCACAAATTTAAAATTCATTGGTGTTCTTGATACATGTAACTAGTTAAAATTCTTAATTAAATTTGGATGGCTAAAAGAAAAATCACTTTACAAGTAAAATCACCAAGTGTTAGGACTGATCCTGCACATATTAGCATAAAGTGGGTTTGGGGACAATCGTGCTGAAGACTTTTGAGTTAGGAGCACCTGCTATTAGTGCCCTTGTTAAACTTTTATCAATTAATCATTACTCTCTCAAATAGCAAGAAAAATGGAATGTTTTGAATATGAAGAGAGTGATTAATTGCAAGTGGCAAATTGCTGACTGGCTCCATTATTACCTGTGCTTTAAGAATTTTTAGAAATAAATGTCTATTACCAGTTTTATGAATACATAAATTATCCTAATGCATTAGCACTGATGGGTTTGCTTACTTATTCCATAATAATTGTTTTCTCAGAAGTTATAATGATGACTCTAAGAGCATAGATGCTGTAACATGATATTATTCCGGCTTTCATCAAACCCATCTAACAACTGCGTGATTTAATCTTATTCTCTTAATACACACTAGCCATAGTTTTTATTTTTAAAAAAAGGACATGGGAAAGGGAGCCCTTATTTGGCTGTGCTGTAGAAATCAATCCCTATTTGAAGCACCATTTAAGATTAAACAATATAGCACTGTGGCTTCAAAATGTTAATTAATTCTCATTTTGGCGTGCTGCTTTCAAACCTAAGCATTCAGACTGCAAAGGGCACTTTGGTTAAGACTCATTTTATTATAAGTTAAGATTGCAAAAAAAAAAATTGATTCAGAAATGGGTTTCTAAATCAATGTAGCAATAGCAGAGAATCAAAAGCCTTTGCTAGAATGTACTTTTCATTATCCTAAGATTCACACAGGGATCTCTAATGGTCCCTGAAAATCCGGAGATTATCAAGAAATGTGACTTTAAGTACCATGAAATCGCTGCAGCTATTTATCTTAGCTGTTCATAGATAAAGCTATGTAACTGTTAGATGGGAGAAAATCACATGTAAGGAAGATTTCAGCTGTGTTTTACGTTTTAGAAAACTAGAAGACAGAAGTCGAAATTAGCCAAGAGTGTGTAGATATTGAGAGGAACTGACCTCTACACCCAAGATGTACAAATTCCAAATTCAATGAAAAAGTCAGAATTATCCCAGAAGAATGCTCTTCTTACCTTGCAGAACAAATAAAGAGCCAGTGTGACACGGCCTCCTGTGGCAGCTCTGAGGTAATGACTGTCCACTCGCACTTGCCTAATCTAGCACTGGCCTTTTATGCCACGCATGTTCCTGACTGCTTAAGTTTTAAGTTGGCAAATGCCGACTTGCAAGGGAACGGTCCTGCTGTGGGCAGAGTAGAAAAGAGACCTAGACTGGATATTCACTGCACAGATTTTGAACTATTGTGTATTCTGTGTGCGTGTGTGTGTGTGTGTGTATGTGTGTGTGTGTGTGTGTGTGTGTTTGCATGTGTTTGGTGGAGGGATTTATAGTGGAAGATCCTACGCAGCATTCCTGGGCGCTGTCTACTGGACTCCATCGCACCCCCATGGTGTGACATCTCAGATTTCTTCAGGCAGACCCCTGACTGCACAGGCACCCCTCATTGAGAACACAATATAGTATCTATTTGGATTAATCTGCAGATTTAGCTTTCAGCAATAATGCCTCCTGCAGGTGTTGGCACCTCCCTATACTATCTATCTTGACTTTAATCCATTCTGACTTTAGTGTAGTGCATGGTAATAGACCTAGGTCAAGCTTTAGTTTTTGGCATGTAGAGAGTCAGTTTTTCCAGCACCATTTGTTAAAGAGGTTATCTTTCTTCTAGTAAACATGTTTGCCCCCTTTGTCAAAGACGAGGTGGCTGAGTGTGTTTGTGTCTGCTTCTGCATGTTCTAATCTATTCTGTTGATCCTCATGCTTATCTTTTCTTTTTTTTTTCAAACACCATGCTGATTTTATCACTGTCGCTTTCTAGTATAAGTTTAGGTCAGGAATTGTAATACCTCCTGCCTTGTCTTTGTTGCCCAGGATTGACTTTATAGTTCTACTATTCACAGCAGTGTGATTTTATCATATCAGAAACCTTAGTCTATTCATCTGTAAAATGGAGAGGTAAGTTCTAACCTAATTGCACTGTTGTTAGGGGAAAATAGTATAGGGAAAATAAATTGTATAACATAATGTCTTACACATCATAACTAATAGAATTTTTATTATTTGTTAGTCGCTGGTTCTGTATTATTTCACTTAGTGAAGTTTAATCAAATGTAGTTACTTTTTCAAGTTTAAATAAATTTTTAAATATTTAACAACAACTCACATGTAGCACTTAAGAGGGTCTAAACCTTACCATAGATATTTTTTATTTTCACATGAAATCATTTTTTGTAGAACTACCATGCCTAATTGCATCAAGTGCTGTGAGTTTCAAAAGAAATGGAAATTGTTTAGTCCTGTGCAGAACAAGGGTCTTAGAGAAAATAATCCTATGCCCATACAGCCATTAAAGAAGAAAAAGATGATGGAATAATATATAGAACTCATTAAGAACTGTCTCATATGCGTTCTAAAATTCCCTCACTATTATTTTATAAGTGGAAAGAGCTTCATCAGTATTGGTTGGATGGAGAAATGGAGGGGATGTCAAAATAAAAATAAAATATCGTGTTTGACATTCTCCGGGACTTATTATGTATTCTTGCTGAAGTCAGAGCAGAGCTGGTCCTTCCGTAAGAGTGGAGAAGATAATAATAATGCCTAACACACACACACACACACACACACATATATATATATATATATATATATATATATATATATATGCCCTTAAGCAGTTTGCAAAGCATTTTCATTTACATTATCCTACTCTATGATAGTATATCATGGGACCCATTCTTTTCTAAGAGCTCAACAAGTTAATTGCTGCAGCTTATTATAGGTCCTGGCTCTGGAGAGTTCTCAGCTCAGGCTATAAGTCAATCTTTAAATGAACTCGACCCTACAGACATCTGATTTAATAACATCAGGTCAATTTTGTTATAAGTAAGAGTGCACCATAAATATAAAGCGCCGTAGAATCTTTATCCGATGGCACCGACTCACACGAATATGTACAGATCCCAAAAATCTGTGGAATCTTTTCATTTACAGATGAGATGAAGCTTCATGGGTTAAAAGAATTCCTCCCACTCCCACGTAAAGAACCAGTGGTCATATCAGAATTCGAGGCTGATCACTGTTTCCCTGGAGTAGTATTAAGCATCACAAAAGACAGAGGATTTCAATCTGATTCAAATTAGTCAGCCTGCCTTAACCTCTGTGAAAATATTTCACTTGTAAGAGCATGTACATTTTTTATCCTCTCATTTATTAACCCAATAAACCAACAAGCACGTAATTGAGCTCGCCAATATGGAAAGAAGTAACGTAATGCAGCCAGCATCGCCTCACCAGTCATTTGCTTATGCAGTTGGAATGGATTTTTCTCTTCAATTTCTAGTTGAACGTCTAATATGCAGTGGGATAATCATATTAATTTAAGAGAAATTGTGCAGCCATCATTAAACAAAGGTTAATTAAGACTTTGAAAGCATTATATGCATCTATTATAGATTTTTTAAAGGTATTCTCTCTTGATACATGTGGAGCTCTAGTAAAGGATATACTACATGTGTTTTGTATTTCTTCATAGATAGAGACAATGAAGTCATACTCCCCTGGGCCATAGACATGGCAAGAAATGGCTGATAAATATTGAGAATCTTAGTGGCGGCACACTGAGATTTTAAAGAGCCACCAACTATAAGTTACGTACTGAGTCTAGTGAACCATCTTATATAATTTGAACACTGGAGAGTTCTTTATATAGAAAAGCTCCAGTAATAAATATGCAAAAGGAGAGATGAATAAGTCAACCAGAAGTAATTATATTCTAGGCTAGAATTAAGGACCTTAGCCAGTTATATAATCACTGGTGAACTAGGAAGCAGAAGTTAAACTGTCTTTCAACAATTTCTGAAACTCAGGGCCTATTTGAGGGTTGAGTTTGGGTGAAGATACAAAGATTGTGGTCCTTCGTACACTTGTGAAGGACAGGTACCGTGTTGTAGTCACTGATGAATATATTATAATGCAGTAGGCATACAACACATTTTTACTAAGCTAAGGAACTCTGTCCCTGCTGGTCATTCTTCTGAAATCTAGGGAGGAAGGGCTTTCAAAGGATCCTTTGCTTGCCCTCTCTGAACAGCTTACTTTAACCACTGGAATCACAGCAACACCTCAGTCCACAAAGCTTCCGTTGGCAAATCATTCAGTTCTCAAACAGAAGTGTATGACAAAATTTTACTCCCATTCACAAAGTCTTTCTCAGGTGACAAATACACCCATTGTCATTTTCCTCACAACTGTAAAACAAATTGTTTGTGAACCAAGATAACCACTATAAATAATATGGATTCTAACTAGTTGCTAAATTAGCCTATTATGTTCCTAGAAGCAATGCCAGGAGTTTTTGTGTGGCCTTTGAACTTCCCTACTGTTTTCATTAAGCCAATGAAAATGACCTATTTAAATACAAAATTCCAAATACTAAACCAATGTTAGTTCCAAATATTACATCCCAAATCAAGAAAAAAACGTGACATTGTCAAAAATACCCAGAGGCCAATATCAGTTGCTCTAGGTACCTAGGTACTATCAATGACAACTGAGAAGTTGAACAGAATAAAGTCCTAACAAGATTTGGAAATGAGGGGCCAGGGAGATAGCTCCATGGCCCAAGTGCCTGCCTGGCAAGTGCAAGATCATGAGTTCGAACCCTAGTCACACACACACACACACACACAAAAAAAAAAAAAAGAAAAAAAAAAAAGATTTGAAAATGAGATCAACTATCGACATCATCTTGTTTGTCAGAGCATATCAATATGTAAGTGGGAGGAGAGATTCATTTCATTACAAACAACTGGCTTAGTTATCTCAGAACAAGGATATAGCCAGGGCTGATTTTCTAAATGCTTTGTCCAAAAGAAATTGTATTTCTGAAGGATGATTTAAGCAACCTTTGTTACCACTTCCCTAATAACAGCACTCATCAAATCCAGAGATTTTTATCATGTGTTCTTGCAAGGTTTCACTGACATAGAGGTTAGCTTTATCTTTAAAAATACCTGATACATTGTTCCATAACCTGTGCATCTTTTTTTTTTTTTTTTGGCTTTTTGAGACAGGGTCTCACTGTGCAGTTCAGGCTGGCTTTGAGCTCACTTTTGTAGCCCAGGCTGGTCTCGAACTCGCAGAGATCCTCCTGCCTCAGCCTCCCAAGTGCTGGGATTACAGGCGAGAGCCACCACGCCCGGCTTACCTGTGCATCTTTACACAGCTTCAGGAAGCCTTAGGACCGCCTTCAAGATTGAGAAGATGAGTGCTGTCGCCATCATTTCTCTCCAGCCAACATCACCTGACCGGATCAAATTTTTTGGTCTTCTAGAATGGGTTAACCCACCACCACCATGGATTCGGCCAGTCCCGGAGTTCTGCACATCCTTTAGAAATGTTCTCCTCCACAGACAGAATAAGATTGGTTCTCTGAGCCCAGGATGTGTTCTCCACCTGGAACAGCACGTTGAGGGCTCGCTGCCTACAAATCCAACAGCTTCATGCCTTTTCTGATAGATTCAATGGTAGGGACTTCTTGAAAGGTAAGGTTTTGTTACATAAGTCAGCATGCAGTCTGTCCCACAGTGAAGGTGCCAAAACAATTGTGTTTGGTGGTTATTAACACAATTTCACCACCAGAAGCCTATGTCTCAGAGTGTCCATTTTTCTATATTCATAGTGTATAATTATCCATTAGAGGAAATATTTCTAGATCATTTGTACTTACTCTGTCTTAAAAGGACTTTCTGATGGCTAGTAAGTCACTAGCAAAATAAGTAGGGGGCTACAGTTCCTACAACAGTTAATGGACTGCTTTTGAGCTATCTGATATGACCAGACTATACACAGTGTTCATGAATTCATTTTTATATTCATTATATAGACAATTATATACTTGATATATTTTCTTTATAAGTATATTTATATGTTCACTCCTCATATATTCAATCCTGAATTTTATTTTATGTAATAGATGCAATTTGGTAGATGATAATATAAATTCCCTTGTTATGGATAACCTACCTCTATGTGTTATTTTCAAAGCAGATTACACATTCGAATCACTTGGAGAGTGTTGAGAAAGCCTTACCCAAGGTATTTAATGTAAATGATCCAGGGCAATGCAAATGCATTTGGCTTTTTTTTTATGTAATTCCCCAGGTGATTCTAATGGGTGAGCAGAATCATAAACTTACACTTAGATTTATAATCTCTCTCTGGTAATATTTTAAATTTATTTAGTCTAACAATGTTTTGCAAAGATAATCTTCCCTGAGGACTGAAGATGTGATTCATGATTAGTATGCAGAATTTCCCTACCTGAAGTCACTGGGGAACAGATTTGCCATCATTTCCCATCGGCCTCTAGTTTAGATACAGAAAAAGTAACCTAAAAGGTATATTTATCATTAAGTGTATTCATGAACTAAACTCAGTGGTCCTAAATGGTGGATATAAATTCAGGGGAAATATTACACTTGTCCTTGGGTCAAACATTCTCACTAACTGTTTATCATCTAGAGACATATTAATACATTCTGTCTTAGTGACTCAGAGAAAATACCCCCCACCCCAACCCACCCCCTCAACCTGCTATTAACAAATCAATAGTTATTTAAACCACAGAGTCAACTCTTGATCATCTGGAATCTAATGTGATGATAAATTTGTGAACAACACGGAGAGTTCAAAATAAATGCTGTTTGTGATTTTGAAAATGTGACTCCTTCCGTAATATGGAATTCTATTTCTCACAAAGTAGACTAGTCCTACTATTCCCTATTTCTTTCCTTTCCTACACAAACACCAGAAGAATGACGCAGCCAACACACATAGGTGTTCTCAGAAACCAGGAGAGAATCAAGCTGAGCTGCAAATGCGCTTGCAATCTTGAGGATCAACATGGCTACAAGTTCCCTGGGTCTCCTTCCTGCTTCTCCTATACCCAAGCTGGGGCCCCTGAGAAGCTTCCCACCCCCAAGTGCCAACAGCCACATACCAGAAAGACTCCAAGCAAAGCTTGTTGATCTCAACACAAGGGACCATAAAAAAACACACAGTTTAATGTTAGCCCTTGTGGCAATGCCCACCCTATGCCAACCAAAATCTGAAAAAAAAAAAAAAATCACACTTCTCACATCCACAGTTTCAGCCAGGAATTGTAAAGTGTATTTCACTCCTTCTCCTGTGCACTTGAGAATAGGTAGCTCTCTGATTCTGCCTTCTCTTTGTGCAGTGCAAGGGGCAGAACAGGCAGGCATGTCATAGCCTGCCTCATAGAAATGGACACTACCAGGTAAGTGGCAGTGGAGTCTTGTGGGAATCTGAGCCTCTGCTCCCAATCCAATAGTAGTGAGGGTGAGCAAGGAGGTGCAGCTGGGCCCAGTACTCTGGTTTGACCTCTACTGTATGTGTCAGCAAGATATGGTGAAGAGAATCTCCATCATCACCTAGGATCAAAGAGACGGAAGTGGTATTGTCTTAGTTACTTTTCACTTGGTTGCTGGGACAAATACCCGACACTCAAAATGAAGGAAGGAAAGGTTTATTAGCTCACAGTTACTGGAGGTTTCAGTCCATATTCGACTGGCCCAAGGCTGAGTGGAGCAGGACAGAGAGCATCCAGTTCATGGCGGTGGAACAGCAACAAAAGGGTGACAGAGGCAGCCAACCAAACAGGGCAGCAGAGCAACAGCTCCAGTCTGTCTCTCTGTCTCTCTTTATATTCCTACCAGGCTCTCTGCCTTAGGATATCCGCCCTAGACCACACCCATAGTCCCAGCCCTACTCAGACCGATAATCCCATCAGTACTAAAACACATAATCCCAATGACTCATGAGTCAAGTCTCAATTTATAGAAGTCCCCGCTCAATGACTACATGAGGCTTTGGGGGGACAACTAGACATAAACCATAACAGGTATATAAATCAGGGTAGTTGACAATGACAGTTCCTACAGTCGCTTTCTCCTACAGAGTCACAGCAAGAGGTGGAGCTTCCATCCTTGTCTGGCATTAAAGGATCAGGAGAGGTATCCAGAGGTGTCTGAGGAACCTATCTATCTCTAGCAGCAACCAAGCTGTCATGACTTGAGTCTAGATGTCCCCGCAAAGCCTTATGGGATAGGTGGTGGGGCTCTTTCAGAGGCAAGTGGGTCTATAGTGCGTAATGCTGGAATTAATTCATGGTGCAGTGCTCTGATCAAGGGCACTAGGATTAAGGGTGTGAGTGCTGCCCACCCTAAGTTGCCTGGACAGGATACAGGAGATAGAACCAACTGTGCTGCCCCTCGCTTGCTTTGCTGTGTTCTGTCTGCCATGAACTGCTCCTCTGTGATGCCAGACTACTCCACCACCCTGCCTGGGAGGCAGCCAATGATGGACTGAAGGCTCTGTAAATTGTGAGTTAAATAAACTTTCTCTACTTCAACTTTGGGTGTCAGGTATTTTGTCTCAGCAACAAGAAAAGTAGAGACTGATGTGGTGGGGCGGGCCTGTGACTGCAGCACTGGGGAGGCTGAAAACAGGAGGATCGCCCCAAGTCCCAGCCATGTGGTGAGACTCTGTACCAAATACAAAAAAGAAAATAATGCCAAGTAACTACGTCAAAAGCAATGTGAATTAATGCTCACTTACGCCCGACAAGAAGTCACGAGTAGCTGAACATGCATAATGGTACCTCCCTAAATGCAAACATTAACCAGGTGCACAATATATATAAAAAATATTACATAGGAACCTGAGTCTCACAACAGAACACTCACAATTGTAGGCTGCCATTGAAATTACTCAGCATCTTGAAAACCAGGAAAACCCAGTGAAATAGGAAAGCGCTCAACAGATTCAGCATCAAAATGACTGAGATTTGTGATGACTTGATAAAAATTTTAAAATAACCATCGTAACAGCAGCACTCTCTTTGCTATGACGAATTTTGAAAGAAACAAGTCTTAATACAAACAAAGGGCAAGTAAAGAGTCACATGGAAAATATAGAACCCAAGTATACAGTAGGCAATATTTTAAAGCTCTGTAATTCTCTAGGTGTGCTTCATGGTAGGAGGGAGTGACAGCGCAGAGTCAGTGAACTTTAAGGTACAGCAATAGAATTTATCTAATTGGAACAACAGGAAATAGCAGGCTGCCAGTGAGGTAGGCATGGTGCTCAGGATCTGTCAGATGGCACCAAAGGAGTAAACATCACAGTCCTCTGAGTCCTAGAAAGAAAAAGGAGGGCCAAGGTGAGAAAACATTCAGGTGAATAAGGATGGAACCTTTCCCACGTGTGGCAAAAGACATAGACCTACAGATCCAAGAGAACAAGGAAACTGCTCAGAGACAAAATAAATTCATTGTAAAACAGAATAAGTGAAATATGGCAAAATTAAATTTCTAAAGCTGGAACATCACGATGTCTTCAAAGCAGGGAAAATCAACACGTTACTCATAACAAAAATACCAATTTAATGTCAAAAACCATGGAAGCTAGTAGAAGTCACAGCATTTTTTTTTTTCAAATATCTGAAGCAAAGATCTCAACTATAGATTTTTTATCTGGTAAAAATACCCTTGGGGAAACAAGAAGAAGAAAGAAGGACGTGTTCAAGAGGAAACATAATTTATTTTTCAAAAACCTATTTTTAAACGAAGGTTTCTAAGCCAAAAGGAAATCCTAATAGAAGAAAGTCTGGCAAGTTGAAGGCAACCACAGCAGGATAAGGAAAAATGGAGATAAGTATTAGAGGCGGCCCTAATTCCCAAGAATTTCCTATCTTACATTTTATGGCTAAAGCAAAATGTAAAATCTCATGCAATGAAGATGAGAAAGAGAATTGAAACGACTGCATTTGAAAAGTGAGACATGTAATGTAAAAATACCTCTGATATTTCAAAGTAGTCAAGTATTGATAGCAATGTTCTGATAAATCACATACACATACTACTGGATCTCGCGCTACTGAAACTAAAAATGCTATAAATAAAAGCAAAATAGAATGCTCCCAAAATGTTCAAGTAGCCCGCACAGCACATGAGAAACAACAACACGAGATAGATAAAGGAACAGAAGACAGATCCTTTCCTTTGGCCACAGTTCTGTCTTTAAAAATATCTGTCAGGTGTCCGTGTAATAGCACATGAATCTAGCAATACGATCTGATTGCAAAGAGCATTTTGAGCCACTCCTACCTGTGGCATGTATTCAATGGATGTTCAAGTCTCATTTTTAGAGGGCAAAGTGAAGGTAGATTGTCACAGCATTTTCTTCTTTCTGCAAGACGGCTTTTTTTCACTTTAGCTGCTGTTGATTGTTTAAGTCACTAATTAGGTATGGTGGGGCACGTGTATTCAACAAAAATTAAGGATTTCCTACTCTTTAAAGGCCCACCAGCTGGGGGTGGTGGCTCACGCCTGTAATCCCAGCACTGGAGAGGCTGAGGCAGGAGGATTCGTGCGAGTTCGAGACCAACCTGGGCTACAAAAGTGAGCTCAAGGCCAGCCTCAACTGCATAGCAAGACCCTGTCTCAAAAAGACTAAATAAATAAATAAATAAATAATAAAGGCCCACCATTTACTCTTCCAGAGTAATAGATTAATGGCTTAGGAGCTACTTACAGAATTTCAAGACAACGTAACATAGAAGAAATATTGCTAAATCACAATCTAGGTAGATCAGCCTTCTATTTCAAGAGGGACTGTTTAAGGCACATAAGGTTTTCTAATGGTTCACATTTTTACGATTTTTAAATCATTCAACTTTTAAATCATCTGGTAAAGAGTATTTAAAATTTTAAAGGGCATTTGCTTTTATTAACCTTGTTAGTCAATTATATTTTTCCTTTTGCTTATTTATACTTTGAAATTTGTTTTTCAAAGCACACACTGGTTGTATGATGAAGAGCTTCTATTATATAAAGGCCGTTAGAAAAGTCTAATTTCTCCATGACTATTTTGTCTAAATAGATCGAGTAGTGTACATAGAACAATAAAGAAGGGGATACTGAAAGAAGGTAATTTTTAAATTATTTTTCATAATGGGAGCAAATGTTGAAGCTGGAATGCTAATAGTTTTATTTAATAATGTGATTGGTGTATATCAATGCAAAAATTTCCAATAAAATATTAGCAAACAAAATCAAGTACCATAATAAAGAATGTTATATTTTGGTCAGCTATTTTTTATTACAATATGAGAATGCTTTAGCAGTTTTGAAAAAAAAAAAAAACCTGCATTAGCTTCATTCAGCACTCTAACAGGCTTATGGAAACGAAATTGTGCCACTTTCTGGATGCTTAAGAGGCACTCCAAATGCCAGCATCGGTCTCCAAATGGAAACATTAGAAAAATAAAATTCAGTGGATCATTGTGACAGACAGAGAGAAAGACTATGTTTCTGTGCATCTGTGTGTATCTGTGTGTGTCTGTATATTCGTCCTTCACCTCAAAATGTAGCATTTTTACACAGAAAATCTGTGGGGATTTTTGCTAAGACAGGAAGAACACAAGGAAGGCAATCATTTTTATATATTCTTGTTTTTGACATTTTTATTTATTTTTTTTTTATGGCCGGCTCAGCCTGCCCTGAGGGCAGGGCTGGTGCACCATGTGGTGCCAAGGATCGAACCGCGGTCCCTGTAGGCTTCCAAGCTTTCCTAAGCAGGCGCTTTAGACCGCTGAGCCATCCTGCCAGGCCCCATTGTTTTTGACATTTTTATGAAATACAATCATAAATAAAAATTTTGGAATATAACAAGAAAGATAAAATATACCTATGTGTAGTATGACAGCATAATTGAGTGAATCAATGAAAATATGATTACAAAATACAGAATCACCATCCAAATCTACCACATATGCAAATATAGAAAATATAGTAGAAAAGACCACACACTAAAAATAAAAGAAAGAATTTTAGTAAGAAATGTGTAATACTGTACACATGATTACTATTAAAATGCTATTGAAAGACATAAAAGATAAACTTGGACAAAACCAGTATCTTACAGTTTTAGATGGGGTAATTTGATTCATAAAAATTAATGTTATTCATGTGAATATATATGTCACTGATCATAAAAATACACAAGTCCAATAAAATTCTATTTTTTCATAAAATTGGAAAATTTTATTTGCAAAAGGGAAAAGTGAATACACAGCAGAGTATTGGAACATGTCAAGGAAAGGACCTTAGGCTGCATTATTAGGACCTCAGAATTCAACAATGAGCCAATACTACTATAAGAGCAGAGAGATCAGAACTTGAAAGGAGTAAAAAGTACAAAATTAGAGTGAGTACACATAGGTATCTGATAGATCCTAAAAGTCGGATCTTAAGTTACTGAACCAAAGATTAATTTTTAAGTAAATTTTTAGAACAATTGGATACCTGTTTGGAAAAGATATTAAATCGGAACCTTTCACTCTAAAGCACTAATTTAAAAATGTTATATAGGTGAAAGATTCAGATGAGAAAGAGTAAATACTACAGACACTATCAAGAAAATATTGATAAATTGGTTTAAAACAAAAATGGGAAAACTTTGCTGGTTATGGTTTAAATCTCAAAGCAGTAATATAGAATGTGAACAATTCAGCTACAAAAGAATCATTTTTGTGGCAAGACAAGGTAAAGCAATGAAACCCAGTGTCAGGCCAGAATGCACTTCTGCTCAGCAGTGTTGGTAAAATTTGTTGGGTCTCCATGAACACAGTAGATGCATTGCTGGCCTAGCTCGAAAAACTGGCTCAACTGGGGCTTTGCTCTATTTTATTATCACTTCAGGGTCTGAAATTGCTGCTGTTCTCCAAAGCCTTTTCCAAAGTCCTCCTGTTCTGCTGACAATGGCGCCGCCGGAAATGATTCATCGGGTTCCTGGTGGCGCCATATCATTCCCAGCACTGATCTTTAATTTCAGCTATTCTGATGGTGTGCAGCATTATATCATTGTGCTTTTAATGTGCATTTACCTAATGATCAAAGTATCTCCTGGACTTGGCAGTGAGCTGCAAATCATTTCCCACTTTTTATGAGGTTGCTTTTTCAAAAGTATGTACTAGGTACAGGGCCTTGCTACACAGCTCTGACATGTAATTATCTTCCTATTTCAGCTTCCCCAGCATTGGGATTATAAGGCATGAGGCTGGCATGGCATGTAGTACTGCAGATGGAACACGGGCCTTTTGGCTTGCTAGATAGATGCTTATACTGCTGAGCTATCTCCTTGGCCCAAGGTTGTCTTATGATTTTTGAGTTGTAAAATCTGTAGTGAATCCAAGATTCTTATAACATGTATATTTTGTAAATAGTTTTAGCATTTGTGGCTTTCTTTTTTATTTACTTAATGATATTATTATGGAAAAAGTCTTTTATTTTAGAAAATTCAATTAATAAATTTTGTTTTTTGGTTCATATATGCTATGTCTTATCTAAACAAATTTTGCCTTATACAACATAACAAAGATTTTTTTCATGTATTTCCTTTTAGAAATTTTGTGCTGTTGATTTTTAGTGGAGCTCTATGATTCATTTGAATCAAATTTTGTGTATGGCAGGAAGAAAGTAGCAAAGGACTTTTGGCTACACATATTGAGTTATTTACCATCAGCTGAAAAGAAAATTTTCTCACCCACAGAATGATCTCGACAGTTTATTTAGAAATTTTATCACATAATCATATGTATACTTCAGAATTCTCAGTTCTGTTTCATTGACCTAAGTATTCATATTTATGCCAATATCATGGTATGTTTTCTATTATAGATTGATAAACAAGTCTAGAAATCAGAAAGTATAAGTCTTCCAAGTGAATTTCTTTCCAAAGTTCTATATTTGTGATATTGCTGTTGAAAATTTAGAATCAATTTGACAATGTCTTCAGCAAGGTCTGCTGGGATTTTAGTTGAATTGTGCTAAATGACTTTGATGAGAGTTGATACCTTGACAATACTTACTGATTCCCAAATTATATCTTCTTTAAATTCAGTTAGGAAGTTTTCAAGGAATTTTATGTACTCAAATATCATTGGAATTACTCATTTCAAGTATCTAGCAAGACAATCGATTTTGGAACTCTGATCTTGTGCTATGTGAAGTTATACCATTCCATGAGTTTGAGTTAGCATTTCTAGAATGTCTAGAAATTAGTTATAAGATGATGATAACAACAGATAATAATAGTTCATATAAAACATATACAGCATTTTGTATCTTTATATATTATCTGCATTTACTTTTCTGGTTTATTGCGGAAGCTAATACTTCAGATACTACGTAGAAAATATTAAGGATGGCATACATATTTTTGCATTTTTCCCAATATTATTAGGAAATTATTCAGGACTCTCTTCAGAAATATAATGTTATCTATAGCGTTTCTTTTCTTGCAAATTGCTCAAAGCTTTTAGACTGAAAGGATAACACATTTTTGCAAAAATCTGTAATGCATTTGTTGAAATGACTACATATTTTTCTCTATTATTGTCCACAAGAGGAATTATAGTTGTTGGATTTAGAAAGCTAAATCAGTCTTACCTCACTAGCATCAGTTCATCCTCATGTATTATGTGATGATTTGATGTCTGATTTAATTTTAAATATGGGTGAAGATTTGGCCTCAAGTTCTATGGGGAATAATGGCCACAAGTTATGCTTTGGTGTCACGTGTTTGGATACACTGAGTCCAAATACTATGAAAAAAAAAAATTACCTCTTCCTTTTTATTTACTGGCAAAGCTTATGGAAGATGATATTTTCTTCCATAAGCAATTGGCTTCTCTTATGAAGTCAATTAACTTCTGCGTTCTGGTTTGAGAGAGCCTCTAGGTAAGGAATTCAAAGCTGAAGGCATGCAGAACCGTTCACCTGCCTGTCCTGTGAGTCAGCTTTGTCATTTGGGCTTTTCAAGCAACTTTTCCAGTTCTTACAAATATTCAGGTGTACAGCAATATAGTTATTCACAATATTCTTTTACTGTAATCTCATGACTAATCAAAGTGAAATTTATTTCAAACTTGATAATCGTGTCATCTTTCCCTCTTGAGAAGTTTTCTAGAATTTTTCAGATTTCAGTTCCTTTGACCCTTTCAAAGACCTAATCTTGAATTTTATTCATGCCGGCTGATTTTTTTCAGCCGCTTTTACTTTTATATATTTTTGTCCTCTCATTATTTCCTAGCTCTAACTGCCTTGGCTTTTATTAGCTCTTTGTATAAAGCTTTTTATAAAGGAAACTTACTTCATTGTTATGTAACCTTACACCCTGATAATATAAACATTAAAAGATATACTCTGAGTTTACTGCTTTAGCTACACACTTTAAGTTTTGAAATTCAATTATTTTCTTTACCTTGCATTCCAAAAATCTTGTTTACCCATGACTTTTCTTTGACCTAAGCAGAATTTAGAAGTGTGTTGGTTATTTGTAGATGTTTGAGGCTTTTTTATTTTATTTTGGTTTTTGGTCTTTTTGAGACAGGGTCTCACTATGCAGTTCACGCTGGCCTTGAACTCACTTTTGTAGCCCAGGCTGGTCTTGAACTCATACCGATCCTCCTGTCTCAACCTCCCAAGTACTGGGATTACAGATATGTGCCACCATGACCCAGTTTATTTAAGGCTTTCTGATTATATTTCTCTCACTGCTATTTTTGGGGGGTCCCCTTCTGATGAAAGAAAATTTTTTCTATGACTTCAATATAAGAAACTCTACAATATTAGTATCTGATTTTACTTTTTGTTGTTTTTATGGATTTAGTACAGGGTCTGCATGGTCTCACTATGTAGATGGGACTCCTGGTGATCCTCCTGCTTTCAGCCCCCCAAGTACTGCAGTCACAGGCGCGCACCACCACCCCAGTCTCAGTTGCCATCTCAGCACTATCCGGGGACAGGGCTAGCATGGCAGGCAGGAACCCCGGTCCCTGAGTCTCCCTAAACCCACACTTTAATGTGCTGAGCTATCTGGCTGGCCTTTGACTTATTTTGTTTATCAGTATGATTTTATGGTTCATTCATTTTTCTTTTCCACAGAAGACTCAAATGTGTCCTTCCTTATGGCAGCGTAGTGCTGCTTATGGTATGGTAGCATTGTGTTTTACTATCACATTTTATTACCCATTCTCTTGTCAATGACCATACAGGCGAGTTCCAATATTTGGCTAAGGTATTCCAGATGGTGCTGCTGCAGCATGTGTATTCATGTAGCACTGCAAAATCACATCTGTCATTCTTTTGGGAAGATACCCAGAACGGGACTAGCTAGCTGAGAGGAATTTCTATTTTTTAATTTTCTGAGGGACCTCCACACTGATTTTTATATGCGCTGTTGTAATTCATATCCCCACAGTGTAGAAAGATTTCTTTTTCTCCACAGCCTCATTAGCATCTGCCGTTTCTTGAATTTTTGAGGATTCTAGTCATTCTGCTCAGGAAAAATGGCGTCTCAGTGTTGTTTTGATTTGTCTTTCTCTAATGGTCAGAGAAGCAGACACCTTTTCATGCATGTAGCCATTTGCATTTCCTCCGAGAAGTGTCTATCCATTCCAACTGCCAGTTTCTTGATTAGGTCTAAATTTTCAACATAAATATCACTTTACAGTCTGTTTAATTACATGTATATTTGCATTTATCTTAACTTAATCACTGAAATACCTAGAAGCAAAAAGACTACAGTAAAAATTAACATATCTGACACAGTTTTTTTTCTTTTTTTTAGGGAAGGGTCTGCAGGGTGCTCAGGGTCTCAATGCTAGATCAGTCATGCTATTTACAGCTTCCCAAGAACTGGGATTACAGTCGTGCACCACCAATTCCAGTCTCAATTGTCCTCTTAGTGAGCCCTGGGGGTGGGGCCCACCTGCAGTCCCAGGGATGAGTGCCTGTCCCCTGCACCTGTCTGCAGGCACTTTAATCCGTTCAGCTATCTGGCTGGCCCTAACCCTTAGTTTTGAACTACAAATTCTCACTAAAAATCAGAAGTTCTTGAGGAAATGATTGCTTCCAAACCTGGAGCACAGAAAATATGAAGTATCAATCTACTGTTCAGTACAGTACATATTTAATCAGAGGTTCCTGGAGCTGATAGAGCCATAGCAAGTGAGTTTTGAGAGTGCTACTTGAGTATAAAAAATAATTATTTTGCTTAAATATAAATGATTATAAAACAGTAAATAAATGCATAATATATAAAAGCAAATGCTGTTAGTCAACAAAAAATATCACTTGGGATGTGAGATAATCACTTTAAAAATTCACTTTTCAAATTTCAATGAATAAAGCTGACAGCCGGATATATGGTTTATGAGGCTGAGGAGATGGTGTGTTGCAGGGTGGCTATGAAAGGGCAAGACGAGGGGTGCAAACTTCTCTGGTCTTGACTGTGTCCACGTAAGTATTCGTTATTGTGAAGAGGGAAAACAAAAGCAAATAGCAAGAACAAAGACAGAAGCAGAGAAATATAAAAATATATATTTTGGCCTGTAATTATCTTCTTTGGTTGGGTATTTCTCCAGTTTTGGTATCAGTGTAATACTTGCCTCCAGAAATGAATTGGGGGGTATTGCTTCCTCTTCAATTTCATTGAAGAGTTTGAGGAGTGCTGGGGTTAAATCTTCTCTAACGTTCTTATAGAATTCAATGTACAAACGATACAGAACTTCAAAACACTAATAGAAAATTAACCGTTGTTGGTATATTACATACTGCTATCACCAAATTTGTTGCTCAGATTACCAGATAAGGGACATTTAAAGAAAGCATAACACTAAGGGGTGAAACACTAGAGAGGGTACGCACCCAAAGCAACAAGAAGAAAGGTATTCAACCACGGTTTTAATATTGCACATAGGTGTCCCCAATGTAGTTGCTCAGATTACAGATATTACCATTGAGTCAGATGAAGTAGAAATGTTGAACATTAACTGCTACTGTCAAACACCTGATAGGAATCAGCAGTGCAGTCATTCCAAGCTCTACTGAACGTCTACTTACGTGATTTTTCCCCTTTCTTTTTCTCCTATCTTCTCTCCCTCATCTCTATTGTTTATCACCTGTGTTCAGCTTCTTACCATTTTTACTATCTCTATTGTACCTTTCAGGTTTTATATATTCTTTCTTTTTTTTTTTTTTTTTTTGTGGGACCAGGGTTCGAACTCATGACCTTGCACTTGCTCAGCAGGCACTTGTGCCTCGGAGCTATCTCCCCAGCCCCTATATATTCTTTCGAGTCAGATTTATTTCACTTATGAATATAGTCTCTAGTTGCATCCATAACAGCTTCAGATTTTTCTTTGTTTATTGCTGAGTAATAGTCCATGCATAAAAATACCACCTCTTTTTTAAATCCATCCCTGTTGATAGGCATTTGAGTTGTTTCCACGATTTAGCTATGGCAAAATATGTTTATGCTGGTCTAAACATGATTGTGCATATATCACAGTGGGATGATGTTTTCAGTTCTTTTGGAAAAACTACCCAGAAGTGGAACAGCTGGATTGAATGGGAATTCCAATCCAAGTTTTTTAAGGAGTCTGCACACTGCTTCTCTTAGTGGTTGTCAAGTCTATATTTCCACCAGCAGTGAAGAAGAGCTCCTTTACCCCCACAGCTTATCCAGCATTTCTTGTTAGTTGATTTCTCTATGATGGCCATTTGCTCCAGACTGAGAAGATATCTCACTGTCGTTCTAATTTGTATTCCTCAAATGACAGTGCTGTGGGAGATCTTTCCATGTCTTTCTTGGCCATTTGTATTTCTCCTTGCAAGAATTCCATGTTCATTTCAGATGCCCATGTTTGGATCAGGTCTTTGAATTTTGGGAGCCTGATTTTGTTTAGTTCTTTTGTATTCTCAATAGAAGTCCGCTGTCAGAGCGATTATTGGTTAAGATATTTTCTTAATTTATGATTTGTCTTTTTATTCCATTGGTGATTTTTTGAGACAGGCAGAAACTACTCAATAAGATGAGATTCCAGATGTTCATTCTTTGAAGTATTTCCAAAGCAGTTTGGATTTTGTTCATGAACTCTCTGACTACTCGTCTGTCTTGAAGATTTCTGTCTACTTACTCTTCCAGTAGATTTAGTGTTTGTGTTTTATCTTTACATCTTTAGTCCATTTTGACTTTAGTGCATGTGATAGACTTGGATCTATTTTCAGTTTTCAGCATGTGAAAAGTTGTTTTTTCCAGAATCGTTTGTTAAAGAGGCTTTTTCCCAGTTAACATGTTTGACCCCTTTGCCAAAGATAAGGTGGCTGAGTGTGTTTGTAGTTGTGTCTGTATCTTCTAAATCTGCTCCATTGATCCTTGGGTCTGTTTCTTTCTTTCCTTCTTTTTTTTTTTTGCCAGTATCATGCTGATTTTATCATAGTACCTTTGTAGTACAATTTCAGGTCAGGGATTGTGATATGTCCTGCCTTCTTTTTGTTGGTCAGGAATGCCTTTGCTTATTGAAGGTCTTTTCTGGCACCAGATGAATTTTAGAAATGTTGGTTTTCTAGATCTGCAAGGTAAATTAAGAAAATTTTCCTTGGTATTGCATTGAATCTGTATAACAATTTGGGGAATATGGCCACTTTCCCAAAGTTGGTTCTTCCTATCTTGGAGCAAGGAATAACTTTCCATTTTCTGAAATCGTATGGAATTTCTTTTTTTAGAGTACTATAATCATTGCACAGATATTGCATTTCCATTGTTAGATTAATTCCTATTTTATTTTTTGGATGCTATTTTGAGTGGTGTAGTTGCCCTAATTTCTCTCTCAGTGAGTTTGTTGTCTGTGTAGAGGAATGCTATTGACTTTTGGATGCTGACTTTGTAGCCTGCTATGTTACTGAATGTGTTTATTAATTCTAGGAGTTTCATGGTGAACTTTTTTGGGGTCTTCCATGTAGAGAATCATATCATCTCAAAATAAAGATAGTTAAACCTCGTCCTTTCCAATTCTTATTTCTTTTATTTCTCTCTCATGTCCAACTGCTCTTGCTAATATTTCCAGAACTATGTTAAATAGGATAGTGGACATTTTTGTCTTGTACCTTATTTTAAAGAAAAAGCTTTCAATTTTTTCTCCATTTAGAATTATGTTGGTTGATGGTTTTTCTTAGATGGTTTTTATCAGATTGAGATATAGGCCACCTATTCTAATTTTCTGAATGGTTTTTTATCATAAACGAGTACTAGACTTTTTCAAAAGCTGTTTCTCCATCTATGGAGTAGATCTTGTGTTTTTGGCTTTAGTTTTCTTAATATGGTGTATCACATTTATAAATTGTGTATGTAGCACCACCTCTGCATCCCTGGGATGAATCTCACCTTGTCATGGTGGTGATTTGCTGCATCTTATTTGCTGTGTCTTATTGGGGATATTTGCATCTATGTTCATGTAGGAGATTGGCCTGTAGTTTTTTTTTTTTTTTTTTTTTTTTTTCTTGGTTGTGTCTTCTAGTTTTAGTCACAGAGTAGCCTCACCTCCAGGAAAGAATTTGGGAGAATTGGTTCTCTATCAGTTTCATTGAAGACTTTGAAATGAGTTGGCATTAAAAGCTTTTGTAGATTTCAGCTGTGAATATATCAAGACCTTGGCTTTTCTTTGTTCATAGGTATTTTATTGCATTTCCAATTTCAGTCCCTAATATTGGGCTATTCAGAATTTTTATATTTACTTGTTTCAGCTTTGATACTTTGTATGTCTCTGGGAATCTATCCATTTCTTGTGTTTTCCATCCTGGAAAGTAAAGACTTTCAAAATAGTTATTGTTGATCTCCTAAATTTCTATAGAATCTATAGTGATTCCATCTTTTCATCCCTTAATGCATGAATTTGAATTTTTTCTTCTCTTTTTTGATAAGGTTGGCTTAGAGGTTTATCAATTTTGTTTATTCTTTCAAAGAGCCAAATCATTAACTCATTAAGTCTTTGTTTATATTTTGTTTAATTTTTTTCATATCCCTTGCATTTACTTTTGCTCTTATAATTTCTTGCCTTCTTTCAGATTTTGGCGTGACTTGTTTTTCTTTTTCTAGGAGTTTGAGATTCAGCACAAAAATGTTGATTTTGCTCATTTTGTTTTCCTGATGTGAGAATTTATTGCTATAATTTTCTCACAAAAGATAGTTTTCATTGCATTTTACATATTCTGGTAAGTTGTATCGGCATTTCATTTGATTGTAAATATTGATTAATTTCTTCTTTAATTTCATCTGTGGCCCATTGATTGTTCAGCATGGTATTATTTAGTTTCCATGTGTTTATCGATGTTTTCCTGGTTTTTTCATCAATAATTTCCAATTTCTTTGCACTATGGCAAGAAATTGTGCATGGGACATTTTCAATTCCTTTGCATTTTCTTAAGCATGCTCTATATGCTAATATATGGTCAGTTTTGGAGAACATTCCATGTGTAGGGGAGAAGAATGTATATTCTGATACTGCTGGGAAGAACACTCTGGAAAGGCCTGTTAAGTCCATTTCTTCACAAGTTTGGTTTAGTTCTGTAACTTCCTTGCTGACTTTTTGCTTAGTTGACTTATCTCTTTACATCAATGGGTATTAAAGTCCCCTAGTAAAATTATATTATTGCTCATTAAGTTTTTCATGTCTGTTAAAATTTTTCATATATAATTGGGAGGTCCTAAGTTAGGCGCATATACATTTATAATTGTTATCTCTTACTCATGCAGTTTTCCCATAACAAGTATATAGTGACTTTCTTTATCTCTTTTAATCACTCTTGGCTTGAAGTTGGCTTTTCAACAACCAAAGAGCTATCTCTGCTCTTTTCTAGGTTCCTGTCTCATTAAATATTGTTTTACATCCTGATGTTCAGTCTATTAATTTCTTTTTGAGTGAAATGTGTTTCTTATATGCAACAATTGTTGGATTTTGTTTCTAGATCTACTCTGCCAGTCTTTTCACTGTTGATTTGAGACTGTTTACTTTGAGAGCTATAACTGATATGAATGACTTATCTTGTCATTTTGTTTTCCTGCTGTAGGATCCCCAAGCAATTCTCCTCTGCTTAATTGCTCTGCTTGTTTGTTCGCTTCTGTTGCTGCTCTTGAGGTTGTGGTCATGTGTGTGTCTTTCTATGATATCTGTCAATACTCTCTGTAGGGTTGGTTTGATTGTCACGAATTTATTTGTTCTTTGTCATGAAAATAACTTATCTCTTCATTATATTTGACATATAGCTTTGCAGAGAACCTTAATTTAGGTTGAAACTTGTTTTCTTTCAGAACCTCAAATATCTCACTCCAAGCTCTTCCTGATTTGATGGTCTGTGTTGGAAATCTGCCATGATTCTGATAGGCTTTCCATTATAGGTGACATGCTTCTTCTAACAGATTGGAATATTCTTTTCTTTTGCTGAATTTCTGGGATCCTGATTATTCTGTGCCTGGTTGTAGATTTATTTTGATGATGGCTAAGTGAAGTTCTATGTGCCTCATTTGGCTGTATGCCAACTTATGTACCCATACTTGGGAAATTCTCTACTCCTACTTCTGTAAATAATCATTTTATGCCATTTTTGTTAACTGCATCTATTTCATTTATATCTGCTAGTCTTACATTATTTCTCTTTGTCTCATCTTGCAGCTATTGTGTTGTTATTTCCTGGTTCTTTGTTATTTCTAAGAGATCCTTCCTTTCACGATCCCTAGCTGCAATCTTATCTTCAAGGTCTGAAATTCTATCTTCTGTTTTGTTCATGTGATTTTTGCCAGCTTTCAATGGGATTCTTAATGTTCTGAATATCTGTTTGAATCTGTTTCATTCTATTTAATTTACTGTATTGTTCACTCAATGTTTCCATTCTTTCCTACTCTTCTCTATCTTTTGCTCTATGTCTTCTGTACATGTACTGAGCAATTCTTTCTTGATTGTTGTCATTTTCCTATTTTACCTGAAAAACTATGTCTGATTTGTTACCCTCCATAGCTTGATGTAGTTATTTCCTTACTTCAGTTGTTATCATCTCAGAAATTTCGGATATGTGACTTCCAAGTTCTTCTATGACCCTGTCTTCTGGTTTTGCTTTGGGTGGATTAGAGGTCTGAGATTACCTTTTGTTCCTTCCTTCAATCATTTTTGAAACTCCTGGTGTTTTCTATGACTCTGCAGGGACAGCTGAGGGTGGGGTACAGGGGAGCAAGGCTCTCAGGAGAGCGGGGAACACAGGGTAGGCTCACCAAGTCTCCCACTGTGTGGGGATCGATGTGGATTCCACCCCTGTGATGTAGGGGCAGGCCACACCTCAAGAAGAATCTGATGCTGATGAAAGCAGATCAAAGGTCTGCAAAGCTCTTTCAGTGCTGAGTAGGCACAGGTTAGGGGTAACCAAGGTTCCTGCAGGTCCTTGTGGCAGTCTTCCTAGAAGCCTGGCTTCAGTTTCCTGTGCAGTCTTGCAGATGAGGAGGGATAGTGGGGGCTCAATTGAGCTCTAGAAGGCTGAGGGGAATTAGGAAAGGTCCACTAGGCCCACTCAGCAGTCTCTAGGCCAGGACGGGAAGCTCCTGCTCAGCCCTCATACTATCATTTTGCAAGTTGCTTCTTTCTGGGACCACTGAAGACAGAACACACAGAATTTCCTCGTATGACATACCTTATAGCTGTATGTAAATCTGTAATTTTTCCATAGTAATTAGTTTTAAAACTAAACAATTACATCAAGTATAATAAAACGTATAAATAAAACTATGGAGATTGGTCTAGATTTTAAAATATTAGAAACAAAAGCAACAAATGAAAATATTGACATTACCTATCGCTGAATTTTAATGATGGATATTCACTTTCATTCCATTTTTCATCCTTCTTGGATTTTTTCATAACTTAAACCTTGTTCTGATTAAACTGTAAGGCTTCCTTGATCAGAAACTGAGAATTCATTCAGCATAGCCCAAAATATCGTGCACTCACCTTACTTGTTGGAGGTTTCTCCTTCCATGATCATGTAATCAGTTAACAGTCACTGTTTTCAGTGACTGTCTTCACTATGTTACCCTTGTGAAAGTTACAGCAGTATTCTTTTTCTCTTTGTATTTAGGACAGGGTGAAGAGAGTCTACAGGGTCTACTGGGTCTTACTATGTAGATCGGTCTTACTTGTAGTGACCCTCTTACTGTCAGCCTCCCAAGTGCTGAGACTGCAGGTGTATACAACCATGCCCAGTCTCAATCACTGTCTCAGTGTGCCCTGTGGGTGGGGCCGGGGTGACGCACTAGGGATTGAACCCCAGCTGCTGTGCTCTGCCTAAGTAGGTACTTCAGTTGGCTGAGCTATCAGGCCAGCCCTTACAGCAGTGGTCTCCTCTACTAAAATAAAATATTCATCAAATTAATAGAAATATTAGCTTGATTTATTATGCAGAGGTGATGGCTCGGTTTTGATTTGAGACACGAAAAAGAACGGGAGGGCTGAGAAGGTATGCCAGTCTTTTATGCCATTTTAACTGTGCATGATCCACAGTCCAAGCCAGCTGGTCTGCTGAATTCAGAGCTATAATAAAATGATCGCAGCAGGCATCAACTTTGCTTGCCTTTGCAAACTAATGTCTAGCCTCTTTAATTAAGTTTGTCTTGTGGCTGTTAAGAAAAGAATGCTTACAGCTATTCGCCACTATGTTCCTTAAAATGAAAAGAAATATTTTCTAAGTATTTCTCTTCCTCTCTCTCTCTTGCTCACTCGTACACTCACTCGCTCTCTGTTGCTCTCTCTCTCTCTCTCTCTCTCTCTCTCTCTCTCTCTCTCTCTCTCTCTGTCTCTCTCAACATCTTCCTGCTAAACTCATTATAAACCTTTCCACTCCACTCCTGTGTGGAGGAATTGAACTTGTGCTCTCATGTATGTTAAGTAATCACTCTACCAGGAAGCTACAGCTGTAGCCCCTAGTTCTTTCTGTTTCTTAGTTTCATTATTTGTAAGCCCCCATGTTATAGTTTGTGTCTAGGCGTGCCCCCAAAGATTCATGCAGTCATTTGGCTGCTTCTGGGATTTGCAATTGATTATTGAGGGTGTGGGTGCTGCACCTTCCCTGGGGCAAGTGATTTGCATTTCAGTGTAAGGGAGGAAGAGAAGTTAGCTGCTTGAGCTGCTGCTACTTCTCCCCTTCTCTTTTTCTCTCTGTCAGTGGCCATGAAAGGTTACTCTCTTCCATGTGCCACTCTGCCTTACACTAAAACCTCCAGTAATGTGAGCTAAATAAACCTTTCCTTTCCTAATTTTGAGTGTTGGGTATTTGTCCCAACAATAAGTGCAGAGTAACTAAGACACCCCATCAAAATTTTCGGGGATATATATATATATATATATATATATATATATATATATATATATATTTAAACAACTAGTTGCTCAAGTATTACGTTTGTTCAGTCTATAGTATGAAACTGTCATCAGCATGTGTCTTGGATTGGACCTTGGTTTATTATAGAACAAGGAGTAGGTTGGGTACCTGGCCAAATACTAATATTAAGTTGTCAATATTGCATTTAATTCTGGTTGTCAACAGCTGAGAGCATGTTCAGTTATGTCTTGGATGAGGGCTTGGGTAACTCAGTGGGACTCAGAGCTCTGGTCTCCATCCTGCTGGCAGGACGTTCTCTGAACACCTATGCACAGGGATCCAGGACATGAGGCCATCCACCAACTGTGGAATCAGGGATGCTCAGAACCTCTGATATCAGCAAATTAAGCAGCTGATACCATTTTCTTACAGCAGAGGTTAAACTTTTTTTTCTCTATAAAGGGTCATAGAATAAATAAGTTGAGCTTTCTAGGTAAGAGTTCTCTGTTGCAAATGCTCAATTCTAGTATTGCAATCCAAAAATAGCCATAGGCCATACGTAAATGAAGAAATGACTGAGCTCCAACAAAATTTTATAAAAATAAGTGACCTCTTAGATGGCAGTTTGCTAACCTCTTTCATAGATGATAAGACCACTTAACCAGCAAATATAAGTTGTTATAGAATTTGGTTCCTGGAAATGTAGAATTGAGGAAACTGAAATAAATTATTTTCAGAAGATATGAAATAAATTACTTAGGATTTCTCATTTTGTCTTCTTTACCTATTCATTCTTATTTGTCATTTGTATAAAGGCATAAAAGATAATATTTGTTATTTCAAAGAGAATAGAAAAAGAGAAAGAAACTGCTCAAAAGGAAGTTTTTTTTAAACCAAGAATGCTATATAGGACAAAGGAATCAGCTAACGCTAAATAAGCCATTTATATTTGCTCATTTTATACTATGCAGTCCTGCCAAGTTGGCATTTTCCTGAGTTCTGGCTCCAACAGTGATAGAGATACAATATTGAACAATAAGAATAACTTCTATATTAGAACTATGTACAGAACCAGGGGGAAAAACAGTAAAGGAATAGATAACCCTTTTCTGATCTGTGTAGTATTGAAATAGGTGGGTACATTTTGGAACAATGCCCCCAGTCTACCAGCCTACCCATGTCTGATGGTCTCATTAGGACATGTGAGTCCCGCCAAGACTGACACACTTGTGGACACCAAGTCAGCCTGGCCTGCAGTACTTCAAAAAATAAATGTGGAGGGCCTAGCTAAAAAGGTGAAGACTTTTGAGCATTGTTTTGTTAACAGTCACAAACAAAGCCTTGAGTAAAGAGACACGATATCAGTTTGCAGATGCAAGCAGAAGTCACACGTGTTGTAATCACTGCATTTTACTTTGGAGTTGAACAAATCAGCTGGCTTGCACTATGGAAGCCACACATAGCTACAAAGAGATACAAGATGGGAGTGTCTTCTATGGCTTCCTATTTGTTTTGATGTTGTCCCAAATCAAAAGCCTGTCATCTTCCTATTGATTTAATGAATATTTTATTATCCAAGGTGTGGGTACTGCTGCAGGTTCTGAGGGAGTGAGCTTAGTACTGCTTCAGAATGCAGATTCTTGAGTCAAGCTCTCTGGTGTTGAACTTTGATTGTGATTTTGAACAGATAATTCAACTTCTCTGTATTTTAACTTCTTCATCTGTTAAATAAGGATGATAATGTAGATCTCCAAGATTATATGCAATGACTAAAGACATGTACATCACTTAGCAACCCTGATTCACAAGAACATATTAGTTCTGAACCAATTTATGTCAACTTATTTTCAACCTCTATTTGGAAATGTGAAATGGTTCTAATGTTTATAAGGAGAGAGAATGGAGAGAGTCTGGCATGGTAGATATGTATGAGAATTCCTGAACTTTAATTAATGCTTTTCGTGATGTTTTATCAAAGGATCATTATGCAGGTATATTTCATGTATGTTTTAACTTCTTTTACTATATATAGTATTGGCTCCAAGACTGCCGTTTTACAAAATACACACATATCTTATTTGAAGAAGAAATAAGATACATGTTTGAAATAAAACTTATACATTGGTTTATAGATTTCTTTTTATGGCCAATAACCATACAACTGTAGTGTCTACAGATACTCAGAAATTTGTATTCTGCGTGTATCTAAAATGGACTGTGTGCGTGCTAGGCATGCTATTTATGTTTCCTTTTCAACACAATCTGCAATTCTACTCTGAGAGCATATTTTACAACAAGGAGTATTAAAGTGCATAAAAATGACATTTGCTACACACTAGCTATTTTTGTGGTATATTCTGCATATTACTTTGTATTGTTGTGAGTTTAAGGCCAGCCTGGGCTACAGAGTAAGTTCAAGTCCAGCATGACCTATATAGTGAGACCCTATCTCAAAAACAGAAAAAAAAAAAAAAAAAAAAAAAAAAAAAAAAAAAAAAAAAAAAAAAAAAAAAAAACTAAAAGAGAATGAAAAAGAATCATTAAAATCCTAAAAAAACTAGAAAATGGTAGGATAGCATTACAATGCCAAATCATAAATTTAACAATACTGTATACAGACCTACATCCAAGATTTACACAATGAAAAATATGCATTTTTACAAAACTTAGAGAAGACCTAAATAATGGCAATATAGTCAAGTTCATGGATTGCAAATATCAATTATCATTAACATGATAATTATCTCAAAGGTGCTGTGAAATTTGACACAATCCCATTCAAAATTCTAGCAAAAATTTTTTTACATATTCACAAGGAAATTACAAAATATATACAAAACCTTACAGGATCTAGAATAACAGAAACAATTGTGGAAGGGAAGTTCAAAGTTGAAAGTGTTATAGACAGGTGCTGGCCTAGTATCTTGGATGGATAAGTTAGACAGGAGTCACTTTGGGGTGTGATGGCATGAAGGGTAAACACAGATGACAGCTATATAATATGCACCTTGGAATACCTTTGAATATTTTTACTATAAAACAAATCAAAATGATTGAGGAAATAGATATTTAACCTGATTTAAACATTGTACAATATACCCATGTATCAAATCATGATATCCCATGAATATGTACATTTTTATGATTTTAATGTTAAACATAAATTTTAAACAACTTGCAAGAATGTCATGGTGATTAAATCTATCTAATACTGAGTTAATGTAAATAAATCAAAAGTTTACAAAACTATACAGCAATTAAATAGGGAAGGCAAATCCGTTGAGCATATAATTTTGGGAAATGTGAATATTCATGGAAAAGTAAATGACCACCCCTATATCTGATCACATGCAAAAAACACATTTGTGAAAATCATATTTTTAAACATAAAAACTGGAAGTATAAATCCTCTAGAAAAAACAGAATAATACAACATCTCCAAGAGTTGGATCAGCAAATTTTTCTTAGGTCCAGAAAAGGAAATTATCCAATTACATTTCACTGGTGCGCAAGTTTCCAGCCTGTGTCACAGTATAACTTTTCAATATTTTAATACTAAATGTCATTTAACATATAACTGAGTGAACAAACACAAAAATAAGAGTTTATGCATAAATGAATATTTAGTCATTACTAGTGATAAATCCAAGTTTCTCTCTGTCCTCTTATCTTTCATTTTTAAATGTTAGCCTCAAATCAGGAAATTTTTTTCATGACCCATTTCTAAGTTTTAGTCTGCAGTCAGAAACGTCACTGTCTGAAAGATCTCAAAGAAGGTGAGTGGCTGGAACTTGGAGATCAAAAGGGGAGGTCAGAGAGCACTGCAAGTACCAAGGCAGTTAGGGCGAGACCTCTACAGTCCGAGGGCCATGTTAAGGATTCTAATTTTGTACCTAAGACTAACAAGAAGACATTAAAAGATTAGGAACAAAGATAAAACAAAGTTGATACTCATTACAATAGAAGGCAGTACTACTAGAAATACTATGTTAGCCCCACATCTAACAATGAATTTTCTAGCATTTCTGGATTTTAAAAGATAAAACGAAACTTAAGCATGCTCCTAAACCCAATGGAACATTTCAACATGGAATCAGTATAAATAATTATAAATGGCACTATTGGTATATTTTGCGCCGACAGACAGGGGTGAGTGGAATACACTCGCGCATTAAGGAGATGCTGTGACGGCCCATGTAGGCCTGCCTTGAGTGGGAGCCTGGGATATATAGAGGTAGAAGTGGGAAAATGTTAGGGAAATATTTTAAAATAGAATAAGAAGAGTCAAGTAATGATTTTGGATATTGGGTTTGGAGGCAAAATAAAGTGGAAATTAGCTGAGTATGTCTCCTCACTCTTGTCCTCGCAGGACAGGATGATTCAGCCTGGGACATCCTGCACTGCACACCCCTGGTATGAGGTTGTTAGTCTCTTCCAGACAGTTCTCAGGATTAAGTCAGCTGCAAAAGGCTTGAAAGCACGTCTTCTAAAAAATGGCATTTCCTGTGATTCTGCAATTGAGGAGCGTGAAGCAATGAGCCCCGTGAAAAACCTACTTGCTTCTTTTACGAAATTTCACTTCTAGAAACATAAAACTTCTTGGTCATCATTTTGACACTATGGCCTGAAAGTTATATGGGAATAGGGATCTTTGTTACTGTATCATTCCAAGAGGCTAAGATGGTACCGGGCGTATTACAAGTATTTAATACATGTTGAATGAATGAATGAGTGAATGAATGAGTGAATGAATGAATGCCTACATAAGCTCTAATACTACTACTGTTCTAGAGAACAGTTTCAAATGCTAGATAATTTGCAACTCTCTGATTGTGACAATGATCTTAACTCAGTTCATTTATCATTGAGTTAAATTTTATTAGTGATTAGCTGGTAGTGTTTATCAGGATGAATATATGTGTCTCTCCTCCTGACCAGCCCAGGCTTGCATATTTATATGTATGTATGTATGTCAATGTTTATTTATATGTGTGTATATGCTTCCTGGACATAGAAAGTTTTCCAAAAAAATTCCACAACTTTAAATCTCCAAATTTCTAAAGATACAATATTTCTTTAGCCTGTGACATGTTAAAATCAGCTGACAGAATAAGCTTACATCATACAAGTCCCTCCCCACCCTGGGTGCTGCCTCTGGAGCTGTCATTCACTGTTAGTTGCTCCATCTGATGTGCCATGAGACCCTACATCAAATAAATAAATAAAGATAGGACAAATATGTCTATATGTAATATATAGGAGATGGGGATCTATATAATATATACTATATATATATACATATATATTCCATATATATGTGACATATATCCATATATCCACATGTATATATCACAAAATAAAGTGATCTAAAGCTTTCTTTTCCCACTTAACATTAGCAATTACAACTTTTTATGTTAATAAATTATCTCTTCTGCATTTTTCTGTATGTTGCAAAAGTTCAACAGATTTCACATCCTTGGATTTTTAGATTGCCTATAGACTTTTTTCTATTCTAAACAATGCTACAACAAACATGCACAAAATTTTATTATTTTGTTTGGTCATTGGTTTATTATTCATTTGTTTGGTCATTTAAAAAATAGAGAAAAATAATCCCCATGTTAAAATTATGTAAATGTCATGTATCGTACCATGCTGAGTTGCCTTCAGAGAGGCTATGTCAACCTCTGTTCTCCAGGCAGTACCATACCCGAGTCCCCAAGGACATACACCTACCTGACCTTTGTCACTTCAGTGAATGAGGAAGTGTCAACTCATCTTAAGGTTAACTTCATTTATTGTACCAGTAGCAACATGAATGAATTTTACAACCACACCTGAGTTGATGGTTTATGGGTTTTGCACATTATTTATTCATGATTTGGGTCCATTTTTCTCTCGGAATAAGTTTTCTCACCCAATTGTAAGTTAAATGTCCTTAATATATTAAAAATACTAACTGTAACCTGGTGTCCTGTTGGATGCCTGTAATGCCCACATGTCTTCTGGGAGGTTGTCTATGGAGGGTCACAAGTTCAAGACCTATCTGAGCGACTGAGTGAGGCCCTATCTCAGAATTTCAGAAAGGCAGGGGTTGAAGATCAACTGGGTCTCTCTCACATGTGCTGGCCTCCTTCATAGTCTGGACTCTACAGTATCCTCAGCAAGAAGAACCTTATGGGACGTGAACAACTTATCTTGAATTTTCTATCTCTTGGGACTCTGGATACAATATACCTCTGTTTTAGTTACTTTTTGCTCGTTTCTGGGACAAATACCTGACACTCAAGATGAAGGAAGGAAAGGTTTATTTAGCTCACAGTTTGTGGAGGTTTCAGTCCATATTCGGCTGGTCCAAGGCTGAGTGGAGCAGGACGGAGGGCATCCAGTTCATGGCAGCAGAACAGCAGCAAAATGGTGGCAGAGGCAGCCAATCAGTCAGGGCAGCAGAGCAGCAGCAACAGCTCCTGTCTGTCTCTCTGTCTCTCTTTATATTACACTCAGCCTCTCTGCCTTAGCCCCCACCTTAGGCTATACCCATAATCCCAGAAGTACTTCAACCCATAATCCCAGAAGTACTAAAACCCATAATCCCAGGGATCATGGATCAAGTCTCAAACTCTAGAAGTCCCTGCCCAATGACTACATGAGGCTTTGGGGGGACAACTAGACATAAACCATAATAACCTCTTTTGCCTTATAAATTTCCCAGTAAGTTGTATTCACTTATAACAACAGAAAATAGATTAAGACAGTTATATGAGCACTTATCAGTAATTTATGTTGTGTTACTTTAATGGTTTCATTATTAACATTTAAATACAATATCCATGTAGAATTAATTTTGATAAGTATGAGATAAGGATATAATTTGCTTCTTTTCCAAAATGGTTAGCCAATTAGAAGGCCAAGGCATAATCATAATTCCTTTCTCCCTGGCATAATTTTCCAGCTTATTATATATAAAAATTATTCTACTCAGTGGAGTAACACAGGACTGAGAAAAAGGAACAGATACCTTAATGATACATAGGTCAGTTTTTTAAGCTTAACTTGTTAAACAATGGATATGCAATTTTGAAAAGCCTAGATTAAATATGAAATCAAATTATAAAATAAATTTATGAATTTATATCTTATCTCCCAACTCTAGTTTCTAGTTCTCATAGTTTAAATGATTTTTATAAAGCAGAAGAAATTGATGGAAAATAAATTTTCCAGCATTAAGGGAACAGGTAATTGACTTTCACTTTCAAATGGTACCTTATCAACTTTGTTGAAATATTAATAAAGAGAAGTTTAACATCAGAAATCTAGTTTTGATAAAGAAGTTCTTATTGTCATTATTAGTAACTTCACAAACGTGAAGAAATGGAAATAGTTCTAACTTTTTATTGCAGAATTAAAAAAAAAATACATATGGAGAGAATATCGCAGTCCTGCTTTACCACCACACAGCTCTATCCAAGCTTGAACTCCTAGAAAGGATTTTGTTTACCATAAAACACAAACATCATTCCCTTAAGGTAGCACATATTCTTAAATTCTTGACATATTCATTAGTATTCTCTGGTCTGAAATTGTCTTTAAAAAAAAAAAAAAAACATATCTATACTGTGGTTTATGATTCAGATGAGGCGGACACATTGTGCTTCCTTGACCTGTAACCCATGTCTTCTATACTCTCTTTGAACTTCCTAATTTTTAATCTTTTCATTCTTTATTACTGATGTGGTTGAAGAAGTTGGCACTTTTGCCAAATAGTCAGAATTTAATAGATCATCTTTCCATATGAGATGTAGTAGAAAGATAAGTCTTTGAGTGTTATAATTATTTTGTAGCCTATTTCATAGTTGATATTGGTCAATCAGGGGATTAATATTATTATCATTTAGCCCTGGAAAATCATCATCAACACCTACTAATTTAATAATGCAGCATGCCGACACTACCACTACTATTGATTAGCTGTAGTTTATCTGCCTGGAAATCTGACTTCACCAGTTATTTGGAAGTTATAAAGTACAGATCAACATCAAAAAATAAAGTCAAACATTTGGAACTTTCTCTTCATTGTTTTTCCAAATAATGAGCTATTCTCAAGCACCCATAAATCATCATGATTTCTGATTTTTAAATGTTTGGTATTTAGATTGTGTTACTTCCCATGAGTCATCTCATGTTTCCCCACTAGTAACTAATTTGAGCTAACCATTAAGTCATTTTGAATAGAGTTTAACAAGCAAAATATGTGTCATGTTTAACTCATACATTTCTGGACCCAGCCCAGGCTGACAGTGTGTGAGTGAGACATTTACTCCGTGACCAGCAGATCCTGTCCAGACCCAGCGCAGGCCTGGCTTGTAGGTGTGTTTCACTCCCATGGGCTGCAGCAGGACAAAGCTGAGCATAGCATCCAGACCAATGCTAGACACATCTGGAAGAGTTCAAACTTGGTAGATTCAGACTAGGAAAGCTGAGACATTTGCTATACCCAGAACTATGAGAATGGCTTCTCTCTTTTTCTCTTGATACACAGAAGGGGCAACAGGAAACCAGGTAAACTAGTCTGCCAGGAAGGACCCAAGCACATGAAGCAGAGGTGATCAGACATAACTGAGGGGAACTAAATCAAATAAAAATTCCCAATTTTATATTGACCACACGGACATAATGTTTGCTCTTACTGTATAAAATACAAACTCACTAGTTACAAAAGATTGTCAATAGCTAAATATCACCACACATCATTAGTGTCTCTAACTGTAGTCTTTAAATACAAAACTATAACTACCTTAACCATATAAACTCTTGGTTAAGAATTTTGGTAGGTGCTAAGGATATCCTGCACCAAAGCACTACATGAAAGGTCACAGGATAGCACTATACAAAATGACAAAGAGAAGGAACAAAATGCATTCTCAGGCTCCAAGCCAATGCAGAAGAAATGCAGGAGACACCAGCACAGAAGAACGTGGGAAACACACAGCTGAAATCTCTGAATTAATAGCATCTGAAGTAAAAATAAACAACTGCACAAAAGTATAGAGGTAATTATATCAGAAATAATCTCAGAAGAAAAAAAGAATCTCTGAATTAGTAACATCTGAAGGAAAGAAACAACTACAGACAGATACAGAGGAAATCAGATCAGAAATAATCTATGAAGTAAAAAAAGAAAGGATAACTATATTTCAAGAATTAATAAATGCTTCTAAAGAAGACACTTTAAAATAATAAAGGGACATAGAAAAATGATGGAACCCTTGATGAGCAATAAAGGAAAGAAATTGATTGCATGAAGTAGTTTCAAAGAAAATCTCAATCACAAGCTGGCAAAACCATATGAATGAAAGTGAAGATAGTTTTAGATCTTGAAGAAACCACTGCATCCAGTGAAAAGGTAAGAAAGCATTTCTTAAAAACATCTAAGATGCAGGAAAAAATAATTAGCATCTGCAAGATGATGCAAAGATGAACAATGTGAGATTGTTCGGCAATGACGATAAAGAAAGAGTCAATACAAATGATATAAAAAGAATATGGGCAGAAGCAATAGCAGGAAACTGCCCAAATATGGGAAAATAATCAGGCACTCAGGTAACTGAAGCATACAGAGCTCCAAATAATATCAACCCAATTAAAAAACACACCCAGAAATATAACAGTCAAGATGTCAGAAATCCAGCAAAAAAACAATACACTAAAAGCCACCAGAGAAAAGAAACAGATGACATTTAAAAGAAAACACATCAGGATAATGGCAGATTTCTCTTCACAAACCATTAAGGCAAGGCATGTGGAGCAGAGTATCTCAAGTCCTCCATGAAAACAAAGTTCAACCAAGACTACTATACTCTGCAAAACTCTAGTTCAAGTTTTATGGAGACATGAAACATTTCTATCATGAAGAACAACTAAAGAATTCTATGATGACAAAGCTAACCCTACACAGACTACTAAAAGATATTTTGAAGAGGGACCAAAATGACCACAACTCCATGAATGACAATGGAGAGAACCCACTAAATAGGGAAACCAATTAAACACAGGAGAAAAAGTGGTAAGCAACAGCAGGTTAATACTATGTCAGTCATAAGTCAATACATCTCCATTATAACCATCAGTGTAAATGGACTCAACTGACCGATTAAAAGAAACAGACTGGCATAGTGCATTAAGAAGAAGAATCCAGCAATATGCTATATATAAGAAGTACACTCAACTCATAAAGAAATTCATAGGCTGAAAGTCAAAGGATGGAAAACAATACTACATGCCCCAGCACCTCAGAGAAAAGCAGGGATAGCAATCCTGTTCCCAGACAGTCTTACTTTCAAACCAAGAATGACCAGACAAAATAAGGAAAGCCACTACACAGTGCTTCGGGGAAAAATTCAAGAGGAAGACGCAACACTCATAAACATGTATGCACCCAACACAGGAGCACCCAGGTATATAAGACAAATATTAATGAATATGTAAAATCTAACATCCAATACCACAAGTTTAACAGGAGACCTTAACACCACTTTACCCCGGAAAAATAGATCCAGCAGAAAAAAGAATTTGGCAAAACTGAACCAGAACTTGGAACAACCGGACTTAGTGGACATATACAGAGTGTTCCACCCAATCACTTCTGAATATACATTTTTTTCACCATGGCAACATTTTCTAAAATAGACCACATGCTAGTCCATAGGTCATGCTTAAGTACATGTAAGAAAACAGCCATTATCCCATGCATATTATCTGATCACAGTGCAATGAAGCTGGAAATAAATGGCAAAAGAAACCACAAAACCCCTTAAATACATGGAAATTATACAGCACCCTCCTCAGCAACCAATGGATTACAGATGAATTTAAACAAGAAGTTAAACTATATCTACAATTCAAGGAAAATTCAAGAACAACTTATCAGAATTTATAGGATGCAATGAAAGCAGTTCTTACAGAAAAATTTATAGCTGTCAACTCTCATATTAAGAAAACAGAATGGGAACGAATAAATACTCTAATACTACACCCAAGACATCTAGAAAAGGAATAGCAAACCAATCCCAAAGTTCAAGACATGACGAATTTATAAAGATTAGAGCAGAAATTAATTCAATTGAGATAAAGAAAATGATACAAAGAATTAATGACTCAAAAAACTGGTTCTTTGAAAGATTAAATAAAATTAATAAACCTCTAGGTAACCTCATCCAAAAGAGGAAAGAAAAAACCTCAAATTCAAGCAATAATGAATGAAAAGGCTAAAATGACCGCAGACCAAGTGGAGAAACACAAGGTCAATAATAGCTACTTTGAGAATCTATACTCTCACAAAACTGAAGACACAGAAGAAATAGACAGCTTCCAAAAATGGTGCAAATTACTGCAACAGAATCCAGAAGACACAAGAATTCTCAATAACCTAATAATAGCCAATGAAATAAAAAATATAATAAAAAAGCAACCAACTAAGAAAAGTTCAGGTCCTTATGGATTCACAGCTTAATTCTGCAAGCAATTTACAAAAGATATAATCCTAATACTCCTAAAACTCTTCAATAGAATAAAAAGGGAAGCAATCCTCCCAAAATCATTCCTGATACCAAAACCAGAGAAAGATGCAACTAAAACAGAAAACTACAAATTGATCTCTCTCATGAACATAGATGCAAAATTCCTCAATAAAATCCTCACAAATAGAATAAAGCAAATTATTAAGAAGATTAGACATGATGACCAGGTAGGATTCATCCCAGGGATACATCTATAAATGTTATACACTATTTCAATGGAGCCAATCCAAAATCCAAATGATTATCTCAGTTGATGCAGAAAATGAATGAGTCCAATGAGTTGGACTTTCACAAAGTCCAACACTCATTCATGTTGAAAGTACTACAGAAAATTGGAATAGATGGCTTCTACCTCAATCTGATAAAATCCATCTGTGACAATCCAATGGCAAACATAATTTTAAATGGGGAAAACCTAAAATATTTTACTCTCAGGTCTGGTACAAAACAAGGATGTCCTCTATCACCACTCTTATTCAATATAGTTCTGAATCATTAGCTAGAGCATTAGACAAGAGAGAAGTAACAGGAATAAGAAGAGGAAAAGAAGAAGTTAAACTATCAATATTTGTAGATGACATGATACTCTACCTGAAAGATCCAAAAACTCCACCAAGAAGCTACTTCAATTAATATATAAATTCAGCAGGATACAAAGTCAATACCCAAAATTCAATTGCATTCCTCTACACAGATAACAAAGAAATTGAGAGGGAAATTAGAGAAATAATACCTTTTACAATAGCACTATGGAAAATGACATACTTAGGATTAATCTCACTAAAGAAGTAAAAGGTCTATCCAGTGAAAATTACAATACTCTCAGAAAACAGATTGTAAAGGACATCAGAAAATGGAAAGATATTCCCAGATCCTGCATAGGAAGAACGGACATTGTGAAGATGACGATACTCCCACAATTGTTATACATATTTAATGTAGCCCCTATCAAAATATCATTAGCATACCTCACAGACCTAGGGAAATCATTACTAAATTTTTTTGTTGGAACCAGAAAAAACATACAATGGCAAAGGCAATTCTGGGCAACAAAGACAAGACAGCAGGTATTACAGTTCATGACTTAAAATTATGCTACAAACCTACTCTGATAAAATCAACATGATAGTGGCAAAAAGTAGACCTGATGATCAATGGAATAGGTTAGAAGATTTAGAAGCAACTACAAACACACTCAGCCACCTCATTTTTGACAAAGAGGCCACATATGTTAACTGCAAGAAAGATAGCTTCTTTAACAAATGGTGATGGAAAAATTGATTCTTTATATGCCAAAAACAAAAACTTGATCCAGGTCTATCACCATGCACTAAACTAAAGTCAAAAGAGACTAAAGATCTAAACATTAAAACAGAAACACTAAATATCCTGGAGGATAAAGTAGGAAGAACTCTTGAAGACAAAGGTTTAAGCAAACAGTTTATTAATAAAAATCTAATTGCACAGGTAATAGTTAATAACTGGAACTTCCTCTTATAGAGTAGCTTTTGCATGTGAAAAGAAATTACTGGAGTAAAAAGACAACGTGAAGAATTTGAAAAATATCTTAACTAATAAGCACTTAGACAGATTTTCTCTATAGTACTTATAAAGAACTAAAAAGCATTAGGGACTCCAAGTTTAAATACCCAGTTCAGAAATGAGCATCTGAGATAAACACACACTTTTCAAAGAAAGAAATACTAGAAGCTAATAACTACATGGAAAAGTGCTCCACATCACTAACCATCCATGAAATGCAATCTAAAAGAACACATAGATATCATCTTACCCCGGAAAGAAGGGCTATCATAAATCAACCAACAGCAAAATTTGGAGAGCCTGTGGGGAAAAAGGAATCCTTTCTCACTGTTGGAAGGAATGTAGACGGTACAACCACTATGGAAATCACCATGAACTGGATGCTCTCTGCTCTGTTCCACTCAGCCTTGGGCTGGCCGAATATGGACTGAAACCTCCACAAATTTTGAGCTAAATAAACTTTTCCTTCCTTCATTTTGAGTGTCAGGTATTTGTCCCAGCAACGAGTAAAAAGTGCCTAAGACACCTTTCAAAGTCAGTAAGACACAGGACATAAGAGAACCTGTACAATAACATCCTTTAACTTAGTGGTGTCCCAAATTTTTTGATCAAGTAGATTATGGGGCTACAGAGGAAAGAGATCGATGTTTCTAAGGCGAGTCACCTAGGAAGAAAACATTCAGGCTTTCACAGAGAGCAAATTGGTTAAGCAATGGCTGTGACTCATCGAGATGGTTGACACTGAAAAAGATCTATATACTGGTGTACATGGTTTCAGGGTATATCCTGAGATGATTTGATTGACCTTGTCAAATAAAAAAAGTTAAATTATTTTAATATGTGAGTCTTGCATTTTCTTAGTCTTAACCATCCAGCAGAAAAATGTAACTACTAGGTACAAAAATAAAGCTATATTAATATGCTGAGCTATAAATGGCTCGAGCCAACCACTTCTGACATGGCCATTTCTGCTGATAACCCACTATTGCTGTGGACTATTGGACTATATTGGGTTGTTTTGATCAATTCATGCACCTACAATATTTGAATGAAAATGAAGCACCCATCTCTCACAAAACAAAGCAAGGAAGGGGGATATAAATGAAGGTCTATTTTATAGTGTAAAAAGTTAGGATAGATATACAGCTACTTAATCTTAGTTCAGTGAGAAGAAAGATTCATACTACTAATGCTTAGACAAGATGTTGTGTCTGCATCTTGTACTCTAACTACTACAAAGACAACAATATGCAATGTATTAATTACTGTAACTATCCTACTAAACTGTTCTGAAAGTCATTGTTATTTCTTTTTCATTGAAATGAATAAAATATATAAAAAATAACTCCTGAATTTCTTAAATCAAACCTAGTGTTCAGTAATTTACTTTAAACTCTTGCTTTCTTTAGAGAAAATTGTTATTTCAAGTATTCAATATGGATGCTGTTAGAACTCAGATGGGCTTACCATTGCTTCTTGGATTTTTCAGAGGGCCGATTAAGTAAATATCTGTTTTATTAAAAGACAGTGTGATAGATCATATTGATATTCCATTTCAAATTCAGGGCTACATGCATATATTATTTTTAAATAAATATACGTATGGAGAATACTGGGTATTGAATTAAGGATTTTGTGCTTGCCAGGCTGGTGCTCTTCCTCTGAGATATATCCATAGCACCTATAGGCCTGTATTTCTTTTTCCTCTTGGCCATGCTCAAAAATCATGGCTCACAAAGATAGATCATTAGTTATTTGCCTTGCTCTACATCACACATAAGAAAGCTGAGGATAACTACATCATCTGTACTACTAAAAACATGATTCAAAATAGCTAATTTTTTGCAGTGCTTTTCAGACTGTATATTCTACTCACAATGCATTTTCAAATTACTGAGTTTTAAAGTAATTTGGGAAAGCTGTTTGTATGAGATTATGTCGGTTGGGTATAAGGGTTAAACTTAGTGGTTCTATTTTGTTTTAGGACTTAAGATATTGCTTTGGTTGACAGGATATTGATGAAGATTCAGTAGTTGCATTTTATTTTACATTTTAAGGTATTGCCTTCAAGTATAATTTTGTATGACAATAATGTGAATAGCTTAAAACCTTAAAGCCAAATATTGAAAACAAGGTAAAACTGAAGAAATTCCATTGTTGACCTCATCCTATGGTGTCGTTTATTTGCTTTTGCAAAATATTTATATTTTGCAGGCTGTAAAGATAGCTTGGCCATCTAAGCACCTGCCTGGCAAGCAGAAGGGCCCAAGTTCAATCCCCAGTACCACATGCTGTGACAACGCCAGACCCGTGGGCATGCCATGCCGCCCTGAAACTGGGTGTAGTGGTGCAATCCCAGTGCTAAGGGTGCTGAGACAGGAGGCTCACTATAAGTCTGAACTTCAGAGTGAGACCCTGTATCAAATACATATTTATACTCTTATTCTTTAAATTAACATTAGCGTGTTTTACCAGTTTATTTCTTTTTCTTCTCAGTACACTCTAGAGACCGTACCACTGCAGCACTGAAGCATGCTTCCCACCCCCTTTCTCCATCCTGTGCACCACATTGCTCAGTGTTCTCTTCCCAACTAGCTGGCTGTCGACCAGTGGACACTCAGGCTCCACACTTTTAACCCCGATGGCACAAGTGTGTTGGCATCCTTTCCAGGGTTTATCTATAATAGATTCCTATGTACATAACCATTCATATGTATCCATTCCTACTATGGATCCAATGGTATGAGTAATTTTGGTAGATTTTGAAAAATTCCTTTCTACCTATGCTTTAATACTTACCAGCAGTGTAACTAACTAAGTAAAAAACTTTAAAACTAAGTATACAGCCTGATGGAAATTTTGTTTATCTGATGGAGAGAATGTTTTGCAACTGTATTTTGAATTTGCATTTCTCATGTTATAAATGAGGTTAAGCAAATTTTCATATGGTTAAGGGCCACTTGAATTTCTATTTCTCTGAATTATCTGTTCTTATTGCTAACAAATTTTTGCATCAGGTATTTTTTCTCTGTTTTAAGAAGCTTTTTACGTTTTAGGCATTATTTACTTCTGTCTTTGTTGAATTGAAACTATTTTCCCATGTTTTAACTTGTCTTTTTAATATAATTACCCATGATGAGTATTTGTTTTATAAAATTAAATTTACTCATCTTAGATTTGGAATCAAATATAGAACCATTTTTCTCAATTCTATATAAAGAAATTCACTCGTGTTTTCTCCTAGGACCTTGCAGTTTCTTATAGCCATATTCCTTCCCTCCCCCACTTATGTCCATTTGGAAATTAATGTGGTGTATAAAACAGTACTTGGCTAAAAAGCTATGTGGAAAAGATGGAAGTGAAAATATTTCATACATAATACATGGTTTTAGTAATTTTTTAAAATCCATATATGTACTCTGGCTTTTCATTTTAAAAGCCACCTGCTTTCTAATGGAGCTTGATGCTTTGGTTATTACCTTTAATTTTGTTACCAACTCAGTGACTACTTGATAACTTTACCCATTATAAATGCATATACATAAAACAATTTCAGCTTCTCTAATTACTACCTGTTGTACCTCAAATATATGGTTACGAATATTGCCATTTCTATTTTTTTATTTTTATCACATGTAATGGCCTAAGAACAGATTTTGAAATTTTCCACGAGGAAACATGATAATGATGTTCCTAAAATATCAACTGAGGCAGTGATTAGCATTATGCATATTTAGTTCAGTTAGAGTAGCTTGGGAATATTCATATGCAAGGTCTAGAAAAGCATGACTCGTTATTACAGGCAGCTGAGTTACACAGAACTATTACACGCAGTCAGATAGGGCCAAGCCCTCAAGAGGACAGCATGGAAGACAAGACGCACTACAAATGTGAGAGAGACAGATGCCCCTGCTGTGGGCCAAACCTAAAGACTAAAGACTGACCAAATTCTGACCTCTCTAAAGATGAGCCTCTGGGACAGAGCCTTCCTCATCACCTTGCGGAATCCAGAAAAGTCACTAATTAAATTTCTGTTCTATATTCATGCCCACTTGCTACGAGACTCACTTCCCATTTGGTTCTGTACTTAACTGATTTTACCTGAGCAATGGGGCTTGTAATCTCATTGGTTGACTATGGTTTTGTCCCACCTTATACCGACCTAAGTGAGTTCTCATATTCTCCAACTTACACCTGTCTCACCACATGGTTTTACTCTATAAAAGTCACCGGAAGAGATAACTTCCCAGGGACAACTTGCTCAGGGCCCTATTTTCTCTCTCTGTCTCTGTCTGTCTGTCTGTCTGTCTGTCTCTCTCTCTCTCTCTCTCTCTCTCTCTCTCTCTCTGACAGAAGCTTTCTTTCCTTCAGTAAATATTCTGCTCTTAACCTCTGTTTGTTGCTAAAATACATTCTCCAGTTTTAGACAGCAAGAACTCACCCCAGGTACCTTTCAGGTTGGGAGTTTCATTCACCTATATCAATATGAATTCTGAAAACTGGCTATACTAAATGCTTAAAATTCTGTTTTCAGTTTCTTATATTTCACTATGTAAGTACTACACATTTCTATTTTAGCTTCACATACTTTCGCTACATGGTAGAGTTTTCAAGTGGTAACAAGTTAGAACTCTTCCTTCTATTTAGTCTGCTTCAGCTGAGAATCTTCATTTAGGACACTCAGAACAATAAGTTGAGTATGGTTGTGCCTGCCTGTAATCTCAGACACCGGAAGGATGAAGCAGGCAGATTGCCTGGGCACACTGTGAGCTCAAGGCCCACCTAAAATGCTTGGAAAGGCTGTGTCTAATAAAATCAAAAAGGAGAAGGAAGACAAGGAAGAAAAGAAGAAGGAGAGGAAGAGGAAGAGGAAGAGGAAGAAGTTGTAGAGACAATGTTTTAGGGTTCATGGTACTGATGTAAAGAATCTTCTAGTGGCATATATACATGCATTCACAGTGGACAAAATAATGCCCACCCAATGCCCACTGATGTCACAAGTCTATGAATCTCTTGTGTGAAAAGGAGCTAGAATCACAGGTTTAATTATAGCTGCCAGGCAACTGACTTAGGATGGATGGGGAGGTGATTGGGTGTCATCCAGGCCACCCATGCAATCCCAAGGACCCCCAGAGGTAGGCACAAGGCAGGAGGTCAAGGTCCAGAGTGCTGCAGAGTAAAAGCAATGTAGCAATACATTCACTAGCTTTGAGTGTGGCTCAGTTCCTTAGCCACGGAAAGCGGGAATGCTCTCAGAGTTCTGAGGAGAGTCCCCATGGATGTTCTAGGAGGCACATAGACCTGCCGTGGCTTATGATAACCCCCTGAAAGCTACATGGGAGCTCAAATCTGTAAAACAGTAGTCTTTCTGGTTTATGCCAGCTAAGCCATGGGAGTTTAAGCAGTGATGGAAATGTGCTATATTATAGAAGTCAAAAAGCATTGTGTCAACAACATCTTGGTGAGCCATTGGATTAAATGGTCCTTTCAGTTTGGGTTGAACTCTTATTAAGGATCTCCAAAATTCAGGCAAGAAACTACATTGGCTAAGGCAAAATTAAATTACAGTTTTATCTTTAAACACTTATTTTCTATTCAACGGCTGTGGATAGCGGGCCTACCCTACAAAGATCACTGCTTGCACATGTATGTAAGCAGCACACACACACACACACACACACACACACACACACACACACACACAGCAGTAAACCGTTCTAAGCTTCCGGTACCTTCGACTGCTCTGAATAACTTTCTGCTCTCCTCCCGTCTTCAAGCCCTCCGGTTGCCACCATTTGAAACTCTCCTTTTCCCACTCCGTTTTTATTCTGGAAAGGCTTCAGGAATCCCTGCTCAGGAACGCCTTCCTCCTCCTAGCGGCGTGGGAAGAGCTCTACATGTCTGCATTTGCTCACCTGTGTTGGCGAAGGCTGTGGTCAGCAGAGGGGCTGCTTTGGCTGCTGACATCAGCTGTGGTGTGTTGCGATTCTTGGGTGTGTTCTAGCGAGGGGACGCGGTCGTGCACTACCCCAAGGGCTACAGAGCGATATGGAAGAACTCCAACAAGACACCAACATGGTCAAAATAGTGCGATGGCATGGTGAGAATATCTTTGAGAAATAGGACACCAAAAATAAGGACATTGGCTTGAAAAGCGCGGGGCAGATCCAGGGAGAAAAGCCAAGCAGAGATGCGCAAAGCAGTGCAGATTCCAGAAAAATGTACAGGTTAAAACGAACAGGAGGAGGCTGTGTTGATAGGAACCAAGGATATGTGTCCTAAGTCTCCGCACCCGTGGACGCGTGGTGGTCAGACACATTAGCCTAGGGAACGCGGAAGAAAGAGCATCTGGAGAAGAAAGACTGTGGTGTCACTTGTTGGGGAGAAATGGTGAGGCGGACGTGAATCTACGCGGTACTAAAATGTATGCTGGGACCTTAAAAGCTTTTACTAGGGGAATTTATAAATCATCTTATTGTCTTTTGTTTACCTTAAAAGAGTTAGAATCACGGAAACTGGAAGCCAAGGTGGAGAACTTAAGGCCGCTCTGGAAAGGCCAGAGTAGGCCCAGAGGGCAGAGGTGATTTTGAAGCTCTTCGGAGGCTATGGAGGAGTTAGAGCCCTGTGGCATCTGCTTGCCCGAGCAGCCCCCAGGGCATGGTCCTCACATCTGAGGCACAGGCACAGAGCGCAGCCAGCAAAAGCAGTGACCTAGATTATCTTTAATGAGGTGAAACATAGAGAACAGCGAAGGCCTGTTCCCTGATCTCATGATACTGACTGCTCCCCCCAGTGCATTCCTGACAAGAATCCCATCCGGCTTTCGTAGCTGACCAGCAGGCCAACTGTGCACAAGCGCCGGGCCAGCCTGCGTGCCTCAGATGCTACCTACCCTCTCGGGTGGCATGGGAGAAAACAAAACTCGAAAGCAACGTTAAAGCGGAAAATGCAGCTGGGCGCCGGTTTATTTTTTCTCACCCTGATTTCTGCTTTCTTTGATGAACTCATCTCAGATGGATCACTGGGGAGCCTCTTTTTGACCATAAACGTTTGTGATTTTTGATCCTGGTGATACCTTTCTGAGAAGAGCTTAAGTAGCCCTTCTCCAAAATACTGTCCAAGGGGCTGAGGAGACAGGTCCGTGGCACAAGTGACTTCCTGGCAAGTGCAAGGTCGTGAGTTTGAACCCTGGTCTCAAAAAAACAAAACACCCAAAATACTGTCCAACATTTTTTCACCAAACATAGTCTTCTCTGGAGAAACTATGACAGAAACAGAAGCGTCGGTCTGAAGGGGTATAAAAGTGAGCAAGACGAAAGCTTGCTGTGATCAGCACTGGGAGGCCGAGACCAGCTCCCGATGGGCGGGCGATCCAGGCAGCAGCCATGAAGGGTGGATGGCTGCAGACCCTTCGCCCTGTCCTCTTTTGTCGCCTGTCTGACCCCTCACATCCCTGAGATAACCACAGTGGGCTCCGTAGCCTCAGAAATCAGCAATAGCGCCGCGGGTGCTGACCGCCTTCATCCACGCGATAAACTGATTCCGTGACTATTCGTTGAGCCAACATCATCTTCACCAGGTTATCAAGGTTTTTACTGGATAATTTCAGCAGATTTCCATCAGATGGCGCTGTTCCTACCTAAGAATTTAGCAGACGACGCCTGTGCAAAAGTAGCACCCCAGGTGATGGAGAGTGGAAGTCATCTCAAGGGATCTGAGTGGCCACAGCTCACGTCCTTCCCCGTGCTGCACCGCGGCTGCCCTCCCGCCCTTCCCCACTGCGTGGGCTCACGCCGTGTCCAAGCGCGGGGTGTTGACCTGGGGCAGGTGGTTAATCCACTCTAGTGCATAATGACTGTTAAAATCAAACCGGCAAGAAAATGGAGTGCCTTGTTCAGCCTCATGGAAATATTAATTTATTTTGTAATATATACATTTCTAAATATTACTTTATGAATATGATGATGTATCATTTTATCAGTTAGATCATGAGGTAAAATGCATTTTTTTTTGTTTTGTTTTTTATTTTGTACTGGGGATTGAACTCAGGACCTTCGCTTGGCAGGTGTGTGTGCCACGGAGGTATCTCCCCAGCCCAAAATGTAGCATTTTTGACTATGGAACAAAGACAAAACTGCTTGACTGCTATAGTTAGGGAAATACGACTGCAGAGACCGCTGAGGTGTAGAAACTGAGAACAGGCATAAATCGAACAATTGAATCATAAATTGAAAAAAAAAAAAAAGCTACTGGAATAAATAACATAAATAAGCAAGTAAACGTGCTGACATTAAACCACAGTCTCACCAAATAGAGGGACCAGGAAGCGAATATGATGATGTGTAATAGGAATGTCTGTGAGTGTAGAATTGTTAGATCAGTAACATGTAATGTAAATTCAATTTTTAAAAAATACTTAGACTTACAAGAATTCACCTTCAAGTTATTCTTTAGACAAAATATTCAGGTAAGAATAGAGTTTAATCTGGGAAGAAAATTGAACTCACCTGCAAAGGGAAAGTTTTTTTTTTTTTTTTTTTTTTTTGGTATGAGAATCGAGTTTAGGGCCCAGTACTTGCCAGGCAGAGTCTGTACTGCCAAGCTATTTCCCCAGCACTCAAACTGAAATAACCTTCTAGCATGTATCACTATCTCAGACAGGCCCACATAAATGAAAACATATTCGAAGTGTACTTAAACTGAAATTCCAGAAAAAGCAGAACAGAATAAAATCCATGAGAAAAGGTTTTGGAGGCAAAATGATAGATGATTAAGAAATCAAAAATAAAACGAATAGTTTGGAAAGCTACCACTTACCAAAAATAGATGCAGCAGAGAGCGAGTCCAAACAGATCCTTCTCTGTAAGACATAAAAAAAGCAGGCCGGACAAGCCTCACACAGGACACCGGGCTCAGAGGTTCGCAGGAGAGCTCTTCTGATGCTGCTTTTATGAAACACATAACACAGTCTGGCATGTATCACCCCATAAAAATACAGACAGAGCTGACTTATAAAGAATACCGTAGAATTCCATATAAATTATATATTAGAAACCAGAATCCAACAGGACATTACAGCCAGATGATAGCGACTGAGCTGAATGAACTCAGGGGACGTGTGTGCTTTGAGATTACTGCGCACGATGTAATTTATCACTGTGATCCATTTAAGGAGAAAAATAGTATCTCCACAGACACAGGAAAGACATACGGCAAAATTCAACATTCTTTCATTTTTAATGCACTCAGAAGATCCAAACTGATGGAAATGGTCTTAAAACGATTTCATGTATCAATGTATTCACCTATTACCTATCTATCAAAAGCTGGCTTTACCTAACTCTGGAAATCCTAGTGGCTTCCAAATTCAGGAAAACAAATATCCGCCCACTCACCACCCTGATGTTACAGTTACACGGTGTTCTGGATTTACTGATCCATACAACAAAACAAGAATAATTCCAGAGCCAAGTGGAGTGGCACATGCCTGTAATGCTAGCACTTGGGGAACAGAGGCAGGAGAATTTCTACAAGCTTGAGGCCAGCCTAAGCTACAAAGTGAGCTCAAGGCCAATGTGAACTACATAGAGAGACCTTGTTGAAGAAAAAGTAGAAGAATGAGGAGCAGGAAGAGGAAGAGGAGGAGGGGAAGCACAGGGGGTGAGAAGAAGAAGAAATATAGAGAGCATGCTACCTTTTAATTTTTTTTTTTTTTGTCTTTTTGAGACAGAGTCTTGCTATGCAGTTGAGGCTGGCCTTGAGCTCACTTTCGTAGCCCAGGCTGGTCTCGAACTCGCACCAATCCTCCTGACTCAGCCTCCCGAGTGCTGGGATTACAGGTGTGAGCCACCACGCCTGGCTGCTACCTTTTAATTTTAAAAACAGAGTGACCCATAATTTTAATGAGAGGTCACCTCCAAAGTGATAGACAAGTGACAGAAGGAACAGGAGACCGGGCGTAGTGGCACGTGTCTGTACTCCCAGTGCTTGGGAGGCTGAAAACAGGAAGATCCCTATTAGTCTGATCTGTATATCGGCACCCTGTACACCCTGTACTAAACACATTTTTTTTAAAAAAATGATGAAGAAGGATAGAGTGAAGGAAGAGAGATAAAAGTTCCTCTCCCACAAACAAATGGTCTTTGACAAAGGAGCAAAAGCAGCAGTGCCCGCCCCTGAGGAGGACACGTGGTTCAGCAAATGGTATCAGAACAATAAGGTATCCTCACGCAAAAAGAGCAATCGGACAGTCTTTACCCCTTTCACGTTCAGGGGCTAGATGTGCTCTTACCATAACGTCCAGCAATTGTATTCATGGATATTCTCTGAGCTGCTAGTTGCATCTGCACGAAAATTCTGCAACCGATGTGTGTCTGAGCTTTATTCATTGCTCCAAAGTGAAGCAACCCTTGTGATCTTCACTAGGTTTATAGCCTGACAAACTGCAGTGTATGCATACTATTTCATGGTAAGGGACATAGCTCAGTGGCACAATGCCTGCTTGGCAAATGTGAAGCCCTGAGTTCAATTGCTCTCTGCCATTAAAAAAAAAAAAAAAATCCTGGTAATAATAAATGAATTTTAGAGGCATGCTAAAACATGAAGGACAATTAAACACCACTGTCCTATACTCTGCATAACTAATTTAAAGCTAACAATATGCATGTATGAACCATTGCTACTCTCCTGTTACCTTACTGTGAAATTTTGTTAATTTTTTTCTCTTTAAAATCAAGAAAGGGAGGAAGCTAGAGCGTGCCCTGCTGATGATGTAAGGCAGCCCTAGCAGCTGTACATCACCGATACGCCATTTGGGAAGACGGCGAGCCATAGACACAGGAGCGACTTCTGTGTTGCCAGAGATCATGCAGGGGAAGTGACAGGGTGGAAGATGTGTCACTTTGGGGTGATGTGGCTACACGGTGTGCATCTCACAGCGACTGCGAGTTACTGTGCAGATGCCAAAGTCCAGAGGACTTGCAAGACACCTACAGCCTCTTAAGCTACCACGGATGTTATGGTTCGCATCTAGTTGTCTCTCTAAATCCTCATGCACTCAGGTGTGGCTTGTGGAGCTTGTGACAGATGGTTGTGGGTGTGGACCCTGCAGTTAGGGCAGGTCATTTGCATTACAATGTAAGCAGGGAAGAGAGGCTAGCTAGCTGGCTGGGCAGATGTCCCTCCCTTTGTTCTTGCTCTTAGCTGCCACCATGGAAGTTTGCCCTCTGCATGTGTTGCTCTGCTGCTCTGCCTTGGAGCCAGCCAAGTATGGACTGAAACCTCTGGTAACGGTGAGCTGAATAAACCTTTCTGTCCTTCGTTTTGGGTGCCGGGATTTTGTCCTAGTGCCTTAGTTACTTTTCACTAGCTGCTGAGACAAATGCCCTATACTCAAAATGAAGGAAGGAAAGGTTTATTAGCTCACAGTTACTGGAGGTTTCAGTCCATATTTGGCTGGTCCAAGGCTGAGTGGAACAGGGCAGAGAGCATCCAGTTCATGGCGGTGGAACAGCAACAAAATGGTGGCAGAGGCAGCCAACCAATCAGGACAGCAGAGCAACAGCTACAGCTTTAGTCTGTCTCTCTGTCGCTCTTTATATTACACTCAGGCTCTCTGCCTTAGTATATCCGCCCTAGACCACAACCATAGTCTCAGCCTTACTCAGACCGATAATCCCATCAGTACTAAAACACAGTCCCAGGGATCACGAATCAAGTCTCAGTCTATAAAAGCCATGCTCCATGATTGCATGAGGCTTTGGGGGGACAGCTAGACATAAACCATGACACCTGGCAGCAAGAGAAGAGTAGCTGAGACAATGGGCCACTTCAAGACCTGCAGTAGTGCTAGCCCACAGTTTTAACAAGTGTGTCCCGCTAACACGAGATGCTGCAGAGAACTCACTGTCTATGTACTTGGAACTCTTCAGCAACTACTAAGCCACTGTGTATCTCTAAGAATGTCATAAAAATAAAAAAAAATCTATTGATTATTTTGAAAAGTTAAATGAAATGAAACAAATAAGTAGATAGGTGTTTCCACCCAACAACATTATTATACATAGAGAAATTACTTCAAGATAATTCAAAACATAATAATTCGATGACATAGTCACAATGGATAAATCAGGTGGAAAGCTACAAACAATTTAAGTGGTTTCAATCCTCATCTTGTTTCGATGCTGTTGTCTTAGAATAGGAGATAAAGCAGGTGAGTCCCTTGAAGGAATGATTCTGGGAGCCCCAGTGTTACTGGTTGCTGCAGACAGAGGACACGGAGATGTAATATAAGAGTTTTCATGAAAAATGAATAATCTGTCTGGTCCTGAATTCTGATCCCAGCAATTAACTTCACAGCATTATGGAGAAAGCCCAAAGCAATGATTAATCCAGTAATAAGTAACTTACTCTTCTAGTGGCCATTCTACCTCATGGAAATAGCTCTTACTCTTTAGAAATAAAGCAAATCACAAGAAGGAAAGACAAGGGTCTTGGGGATGAGAAAGTACAAGAGGAGCCTGAAACATGCCAAGAGGGAAGATGCTCTCATAAACTGTGGTGACTGTGTCAAAATATTTAGGAAGCAAATTGAAGCATCTGGAGAGCCAATAGTGCCAATAATTGCAGAAGATGGAAAATTCACCAAATATGCCCAAATCCAGGCATTTACAATGGCTATTTAAAAGGAAAATAATAGAAATTAAAAATAAAGGTGTTACTTGAGGACGTCAATAGTTTATTTTGAAAATGTGTGACTAAAAAATAATCCAACATTTGTCTTGCCTTTCTATATGAATGTCATCACTGTGCAGTCAAATCATGAACAAGAAGTTGAGCTTTGGGGAGGAATTCCAGCTAAAACAAAAACAGCATGGATAAGATTAATGTCAGTGCTCAATGACTGGAAGAGATCGTCACAAAGCAGAGCGGGAGAGCCAGGGTTCAAGGGTCTCTTGATTGAAACACAGAACACCACCCATGAATAGGTTTTGCAGAGTCTCAGATCAAGTCCCCCATTGGCAGGGAATTCATTGAGAAATACACTAAATCACACCACAAGGATGCGATCTGTAAGGCACCAAGTGTTGCAGGACCTACAGAAGAAGTAATAGGACTCAACAGAAGTAAATAAAATAAAATGCAAGGAAAGAAAAAACAGTGGAGAAGGTCCTTATGGATTCAAAGGGAAATTGCTTTCAAGGAAAAATTTAAGATGAGTGGAACTTCCTGGAGCTCTAGCTCACAACAGAAAACTATATCAGTGAATCTTGGAATGTGAGCTTTGGCCTTCTTTGGAGCTATGAAGGAGGGACTGATGCCACAGCCATGTTGACATTTTGAGATTTCTTAACTTTTAGGGGTTACATTTGCAGATCAAGTGTTATAGCTTTAGAGATTTTGTTTCAAAAAGAATTCAAGAGGAGGTAAAGTAAGTGGAAACTAGAGATGTGAAAACAGGAGCCACTGGCTAGTGATTGTAGGATGGAAGATGAGCTCAGGATTCTTCCTAATTTTTTTTCCTAGGCATTTTAAAATGCTTTCAAATTGTCATGACCTCTGATATTTATTCATACTATTATTGGATTGTGAAGAATAATTTATCCCCCAGAATTTCTTTAAAATAAATCAATAATATCAGTCCAGTGATTTAGACATGAATGTACTCATAACATGTGAAGGAAACATTCGAAACTACATTGAAGGCAATGCTTTAACTTGGAGATTTAATGTTTGAACCATACAAATATTTTACATGGTTATACAGGATGGCTCAGTGCTCTAAAGCGACTGCTTGGGAAAGCTTGGGCGGCTTCAGGGACAGCAGTTCAATGCCTGGCACCATATGCTGTGCCAGCCCTGCCCTGGGAGGGGGTGGGGGGGCTGAGCTGGCCATAAAAATGAATGAATAAACAAACAAAGGTTCTGAAACAAGAAAAAAATAAATAAACAAATAAAATTTTAAAAATAAAATAAAATTTTAAAAATGTGATCGTTAAAATCTGAACTTGAAACAAATGGAATTAATCTGATCCCCAGTTGGTGGCATAATCCTGCAGAGAACATCAATTCTAAATGACTTTGAGATACAAATTGAGTTTGCATGCTCAGCAGTAGATGTTCTAAAAATAAAACAGATTTTGTAATCAAAGATTTAGTGGTGACAACGGCTTGATGATAAGAAAAATCAATGGTTTCTAGTCTGTGAACAATTTTTTGTTATTGAGGACTCAATTTTTCCTCACAGATAAAAAAATACAGCTAATATCAATTACTGAAGGTTAATAATTCTCAGCAATTTTAATCTTGTCTGGGCCTTCACAGTACAAATACAGAGCGTATCATCTAATATACATAAATATATTTTTTTTGCTCAATCCAGGAAAAGCCCTAGAAACATTGAGCAGTATTACCAATCTTTCAAGTAATCTGTCAAATTCTTATTACTACTGTAATAAGCTGCAAATATAGTCAATGTAGTGATATAAGACGGAACAAAATTGTTCGCATCTGGTTCTGGGCTACACTGAGTGTGCATAGGGTCTGGTCCTTCTGAACTTTCTGGGGAACCCAAGTTCCCTTGTCTTTTCTGCTTTGGGGGAGTCATCTACTCAGCATGTCCTTTGTACCATCCCAGCCTTCACTTTCATGGTCATGTTTTTCACTAGTAATTCTGGTCATCTTGCTTCTGTCTTTTACAGATCATTTGATTACATGCAGCCCAGATGTGATTTCTCCATCTCAAGATCCTTCACTTGCCCATATCTACAAAATTCTTCTTTACCATAAACACAATTGTGCATAGGTTTTAGATACTAACACCCGAATCTGTAAAGATTCTTCACATCAAGAATGTATTCATCCCTATCCTAAGATCACTAGAAGTCTTAATCCATTGCACATTAATTCAATAAAATGTCTCATCGAAGTCTCATCAACTCAAATTAAAAATCTCATCACTTTAAATCATTTAGGTCAAGTGAGGGTGAGATGTCAGGTACAATCCTCGTGTTGTAAACTTCCTGCCCATCTGTGAACCCGGTAGCCTCAGGAAGCAAGTCATCTCCTTGTAAGTAATGGTGATATAGGCCTCAGATAACACTTACAGGTATTTTCCTTCAAAGGGGCAAAGTAGGTCATAGACAGATTCACTCTGCCCAAGACATTTTGAAATCTGGATGGCCAAGTATTTCCAAGTGCAAGGAGTGATCCTTCGTGGCTCGTGGTTCACCTTCCTTAGGTGTTCTCCATTTTCATGAGGGCTGTTCATGTTTGCAGGGAAGTAGTTTTTCAGCCTGTTTTCTGCCACTGTGACTCTGGGAGCTCAGCAACTTTCTTTCAATTTGTCTCCTCTCTACTCTATTCAGTCCAAGCTCACAACACCTTTGCCAGTGTCACCTCCGTGAGTCTTTCCTATGCATCATGGGGAGTCAGCAAATGACAGTAGTGTCAGTGGACTCTAGTACTTGAACTGTGATCTTACAGACCACCCAAAGAGAACAGGTTCCTTACAGAAATGGGTATAGTAAAGGGACAAACTTAAAATATGAGAGCTTATAATGTATGACAGCAGAAAAGTTACTTAAAAAGAAAAACTATAAAATGTAAGCCAAAAGTGTTGAGAAGAAAACCTGATCTAAGGTGGAAGAGTCAGTGTCAGTAGAATTTGAACCTAGGAACTTCCTAATTTTGTCCTTGATTTTCTCTGTGGGCCACTGAGTATTCAAGAAGGTATTGCCTAATGTCCATGTGTTTGCATAACTTCTGTGTTTTCCTGAGCCATTGATTCTAGTTTTATTGCGCTATGCTTTGATAATATACATGGGATAATTTTGAGTCTTGTGTACATCCTTTATGGGTTAACATGTGGTCCATTTGGAGGGAAATCCCATGTGGTGCTGAAAAGAACACAAATGTTCTGTTGTTGAGTGGAACACTCTGTAGATATCAGTTACATTCCCTTAAGCATCGTGTGGGGACTGTTTGCCTCTTCTAGTCGGTTCTAGCTTGAACTCCAGTGTCTGAAGTTAAGATAACTACACCTGCTTCTTTACAATATTGGTTTCCACCCTTTGACTTTTTGTGTGTGAGTTTCTTTCCAGTTTCAATGTGTTTTGAACAGACAGCATACCGTTGGATTTTGTTTCTTGATCCATTCTACCAGTCTGCAAGTTTAGATTGGGAAATTGAGACCACTTGGACTTAGTTATTACTGAAGCTGCCAACTTAGTCCTGTCGCCACCTTCTTTTCATGCCTCTGGTTGTTCCTGCCTTCCTGCCCTTGCGCTGAAATATTCACCCTTCCTGTGGTAGTGTCCCTTCTGCTAGACCTTTTGATGTTTTGCCTTCATTGTCTCTTCTAGGATATCCTTATAAATTTTTCATCGTGTGAGTTTGGTGCTCATGAATTTCTTAAAGTGCTCTTTGTCATGGAAATACATCATTTCTCCAATGATGTTGAAAGATAACTTTGGCCTTTAAGGTTTGTTTGGAGACATCTGCTGTATTTCTAAAGGGTTTACCTTTTTCAGTGATTCATTACATTTCCTTTGCAGCTTTTAAGATTCAGTCCCTGTGCAGTGCTCCCAGGATTTTGACAACACGCAATGTGTGTGTCATGAGAGGTTCTTTTCTGGTCCTGATTATTTAGGTTTCTGCCTCATTTATCCCTATGTTTAATTCTTTAATATTTTGGAAAGGTTTGTGCTGTTCTTTCTCTCAGCAAATTTTGCTTGCAATTCATGAAGTCTTCTGATTCCTTGCTAATTCCAGATAATCTTAGTCTTTGTTGCATCATCCTGCTGCTGTTGAATCCATTTGTCATGCTTGATTCCTATCAAGAGTAAAATAAACAATTAATAACATTTTTTTCTGGGCAACAATATAGCAATTAATGGAAATAAAGCTTCTGTAAATAAGGACTCAAGGGAGGAGAGAGTGGGTAGGGCTAAAGGAAGGATCAAGAAATATTATGCACAGGTACGAACTCCTGATGGTGGATGTGATGGTCATGTGTATCACAAGTGTATCAATCAATTTAATTTTTAAAAAAGAAACATAGCAAATGTAAGAGGCTGTTCATAACAGGGTAAAACCACAAATGGTACTATGGATTTCTGCTGGTCTGGGGAAAGGAGCAGTTAATGCTTAATTTGTATTTGTTTTGTTGTCTTCTTTGCTCATTTTTCTCTCTTCTTAATTTCTTATTTTTTATATTTTATTTTAATTAATTTTAATGAGAAAGAAATAGCAATGAGAAAGTTTCAAAACAAGATAGTAAGACAGTTACAATAGTTAATACTTTGAATATTATTGTCTTCATAGTAGTTATTCAGAGTACAAGATGCAGACATGATATCTTGTCTAAACACTATTAGTTGGGGCCCGGCCGGATGGCTCAGTGGTCTAAAGCGCCTGTTTGGGAAAGCTTGGGCGGCTTCAGGGACCGCGGTTCGAGCCCCAGCACCACATGCTGCGCCAGCCCTGCCCTAGGGACGGGCTGAGCCAGCCATAAAAATGAGTGAATAAACAAACAAATGCTCTGAAACAAGAAAAAAAATAAATAATAAAACAATAAACACTATTAGTAGAAAACTTTCTTCTCATTGAACTAAGAGAAAGTAGCTATATATCTATCCTATTTTGAATATATATATTTTTTTTCACTACAACGTGGTCCTTCATTTATATCCCCCTTTTTTGCTTTGTTTTGTCAGAGATAGGTGTTCCATTGCCATTCAAATATTGTAGGTGTGTAAATTCGGCAAAATAACCCAATATAGTCCAACAATCCATAGTAGGAGTGGGTTATCCATAGAACTGGCAATATCAGAAGTTGTTGACTTCAGGAAAAAAAAAAAAGTATAACCATGAGGTATAAAAAGTAAAGCCATATTCTTAATTTCTTATAAGCTTTCTTTTCTTTCCTTGCTTCTTTTTCCAATTTTGCATGCGGATACCTGGTGATCTGAACAACTAATTGGAAGACAACGTTATGCTCTACATGGAGCACTGCTGAATTCATACTACATGGTTTAGTGAAGTTTTGTACCAATTCTAATTTTTTTCTTTTATATTACTATTCTGTATTCTCATAAAACATTTTAAAAATGGGAGCAGAAGACTAAAATGGAAACCAAGTTTGTAATTATGGAGGGGAAGAGGGGTTCCAGAGAAGGGAGAGAAATGGGAGGAAAACATCCAGGCTTATCATATATAGTTACAACTTCCCACAGATGAATGTGACCATTACAGGACCTAAACTGTACCACTTACTTAATTGAGACTAAAATAACTACAATGTGATAAGATTTAACAGAATACAGAGAGACTAATTTTTAGATCATAGAAGGATACAAGAGACATTTCATATTCTTGGTTGTAATGACTTACTATAACTTATGACCCTAAGTATGAGCATATCTATTTCCCTGAGCGCTTTAAGAAGATAACAAATATACTCAGTATTTTATATAAAATATAAAATACATAGCCAAATAAAATATGAAAAGAAAAGACAAGAAAAGAGACCTTTCCAGACAGACACTGAAATAGCAAGAAAATAAAAATAAGCCTTTTACTGTCACAAGGACAGACACACATAACAAAACAGAGAACATAGAGGAGAGAGCACTTCCAGATAATTAAAGTTGCAGGACACATCAACAGAGAAAGAAATGTTTGGTAGATGATTTGGTGTGAAGTAGGCAGCGCAAACACAGAAGGATGTGGCAGACAAGAAATGCATACCTGTAAAGGTAAACAGAAAACAAAAAGTCAAATCAATTGCAAGTTCTAGGAAAAAACAAAACAAAACAAAAACAACCAGAACAAAATCACATGAAGACTCTCCAGGGACAGTAAGCATGAAAATGCTTTGGAGGAATCAACTTGGGAGAAGGGACTGACCATGAACTGTTTTTCTTCTGGGTGAAGTTTCTCTCCATGAACAGATTCCAGCTATGGCTGTAAGAGCAGGATGAAATCCTGATTCACAATATGTGTCTATGCTTCATTCATACTGGCTTGCCTGGTAGGTCAGAGGGCAATGTCCTGAGGATGTCTCTCACTACTGCAGTGGGAATGAGGGAGCAGATTCCAATAGCCAGAAATTCCAAGAAGGGGAGGCCTCACATTCTCACTGTGAAATCTGCTCATGTCTCTATTGATATTTCAACACACAGGCATAAAGTTGATTTAGCAGTTTATTTATTTATTTATTTATTTTATTTTATTTTATTTTATTTTATTTTATTTTTTGTCTTTTTGAGACAGGGTCTCGCTATGCAGTTCAGGCTAGCCTTGAGCTCACTTTTGTAGCCCAAGCTGGTCTCGAACTCGCACCGATCCTCCTGCCTCAGCCTCCCAAGTGCTGGGATTACAGGTGTGAGCCACCACGCCCGGCTAGATTTAGCAGTTTAACTAATGATAAAAGAATTGAAATGATATTTGAACGGTAAGACACAATAGAAGACAGACTTTTGCATTCTGAGTTCAAACTGGCACTCTAGAAGAAAAAAAAATCACCATTCTTTGGGGGAATATAACAGAACCCACAGCCTCTACAATACACCATTGAAAATGTCTAAGATAGAGTTCAATGCTGCTTCCAACATGAAGAAACAAATAATGTCACTGACTCTCAACTGACAGCATTGTGAAGACTGACATGACTGTGATTTGGAAGATTATAAACATCTATTATAAGTTGTTCGACAATATAAAGAAAAATATGCACATAAAAGTAAAAAGATTGATATTCTCAGGAGAGAAATATAAACTATAGAAAGAAATGAATGGAAACATTGGATTAAATATGTAATATTTGAAATAAAAATTTTCACTGTTTTGTGTATCATGAGAATGTAAGTAACAGGAAAAAAAAAAAAAGGAAGACAGATAAATAGAAACTATTCAATCCATGGGCACATACTCCACATATAAGAAAAAAGAAATCAGGATTTAAAGCCCTATAGGATGACACCAAACAGTGAGATATATACCTATTTGTAGACCCAGAAACAGATAACAAGAAGAATGGAGCATAGAAAATACTTAAAGAAAAAGTTTAATACATAATGTTAAAAGACGTCTTTGGTTCTTCAATGAAGCTACATGTGAAAAATTGTTTACAAATTGTACTAAAGTCTTTCCTAAGCATTCAAGTCAAAATCATTCAGAAACATGGGAGAAGTATCTGTGAATTCCTGATTTTCTCCGAAACATACGGAACAAGCAAGGGAAGTCAATAGGGAAAAGTGTGGACTAATCAGTGGATGATTCGCAGGGAATGGGGTCACTGTCATTCTCCACCTAGTTCTGCTATGATTTTATGTAAGCACAGCTACAGGCGCATCAGCTGCTGACTTACGTAACTGTTTCCTCACATTCCTTCACACAGACACACACACAGACACACACACACACACATGCGCGCGCACACGCACTGTTTCTTCATATCATCACACTTGAAAAATGGAAGTAAATTACAAGACTTTTGCCTAACTTCCATGATGAGAAAAACCCAGAGGATCCCCCGAGATCGAAGACTGGAGGCAATCTTCCTTTTACCTGATTCCAAGGCATCCTTGGGGATCCGCAGCGATACAGGACAGGATTCAAACACTAATTATTGCATAATTGAGCCCCAGAGTACTTCCAAGCAGAAATCTTAGCCAAAGGAGCCCAAAAGCTAATGTCCTCAGCTGCGATCTACATTAGGTATTTGGGGCCATTCTTTTCTTTCTTTCTGAAGAACTGGCTTCTTGGACCATCACTGGGGCAAAATTAGCTTTGAACTGGTCTTCAACTTTAATGAGACCTCTCAACAGATGGAGTAAACAGAAACCCAGATTTGCAAGATGAGAGGCTTCCTAAAATAAATACAGTAACCACTCTTAGTCCATAGCCTACTTTCTTTGCAAAATGCTTTCGTCCATAGGCTACATATCTTATCCTGCCAGAAAGCAGCACTCCAAGATTATTTTGCAAATGTTCAGTTTCTCTTCCTGGCAACCCTTTGATGTCCTCCCGGACACAGGCCAATAGGTTTTATTTTTCTCCCCACATCTCCTCTCTGTTTAGAGCCCACTCAGAATTCTGCTCACTGCTCGCCAACAAAGGAGCACGAACTGGGAGTACGAATTGGGAGTGGATCACATGTGGTGTGGGGTAAGATAACCTCCCCGGCATTACAGTTGAAGCATTCGGAGACTTAACCCAAGTTAAGGAAAAGCGACCATGTTTCCACACTCGGTGTCTTCCACGGAGAAGCAGTTGTGACGGAATCTTGGAAAGGAAAGAGCTTTGGCCCCGAGCGCTCCAATGCCTGCTCTCCACCATGTGGGAAGTTGCTACACTGCATTTCCTCCTTTCAGGGTGCGTTCTCAATAAGACTGATGTGCATTCTAGTATTTGAATTTTAAAAGAAGAAAAAAAAGAAGCAGAAGTCTGGTTACTTCCCAGGGATGCCCCAAGGATGCTGGGGGGCACATTTCATGTCATGGATCTATGTCCCATGGTGTCCCAGACCAGTGAGGATGCGGAGAGACCCCGACTTACTCAGGACTGGCTTATGTTTTCTTGCAGATCACTCTGTGTGATTATTAAATAATCTTAACGCCTAAAGGTTGCATACATGTGTGTGCACGCATCACACTCACAACCACACGCGTCTCAGTTCCTCTCCAACACCACTACTGACGGTTAGCGTCCTTCCTCAGAACTAGTACAGAATCATAGTTGTGACAGAATCCATTTTTCTTCCTTTTCATTTTAAAACTGCTCTATCTGTAGAGTTCTTTCAGCCCCCTGTGGTGAACCAAGAACACCTTGCAAAGGTTTATAGACACAGGCTGGATTCCATAAGCAAGGAACATGGCAGGATGCTTTTATATATAATCAGAATTTGCCAAATCTACAGTCGGAGAGAAATCCAGGCATCTAAATTACTGATGCAGTCAATTTGCTCACATAATACAGTAGTAAATAAAATTGCCTTTAACTCAAACAACAGCCAGTTTTCAGTTCTTACAAATTAAAAAGTATCTTCACAACCAAATTCCTTTGGTTGTCTTTGCATTGTTTCAATTTCCCTTGTGTAAGTTAAGATGTAAAGCTTATAGGTAACTTAATAAACATTTAATACAGAATGTTTGTCATTAGAAGGAATGTTTGTTATTAGACAAAGGTCCCTGTATTAAGACAAAACTCTAGCCAGAAATATTGTTTTAATTTCTTCAAATGTTTCAACCAGAGCAGTCTATTGGTGAAAATAATGCTGAGCTGGGTTCAGCTGGAAGATACAAAGAAACCAAGGAGGAGAGACAGAGAGTGAAGGGGGGGGGAGGCATGGAGAGATAAGGAATGAAGGGAGGGACCCAGAGAGGGTGGGAGGGACCCAGGGAGGGAAGGAGGGTGGAAAGGACCCAGGGAGGGATGGAGGGGAAGAGTGAAGAGGGAAAAAAGGGAGAGAGGGAAGAAAGGGAGA